>OMLP01046171.1:32073-84124 GCA_900302685.1 Spondyliosoma cantharus
CGAGTCACTGGGAATGAGACTAAACAATCAACTGTCTTTCTCCAGTTTTGTCTCAAGTTTTGCAGGTTATTAGTCTCAAAACAAGTTATTGGACAGATTTTGACCTGATTTTGGTGCTACATGAAAAGTTGAGATATCACCAAAGTTATTACAATTGATGCCGAGAGGAACATGGATGTCTCTATTAAATTTCATGACCAGCATTTACTAAAGTAGCAGCCAACAACGTTGCCATCCCGAGCTTCATGCAGTCAGCATTGCTAAAGACTGGGCACAGAAAAACACGGATGAAAACAAAATTACCACAGATGGTTTTCATCAACTATCTTGCACCAACTTAGACACATATTTGGCTCCTGCTGCAGATTCCTGGTGTTGAAAGAGCTTATCTCTCAGCCCTAGTCATATTTGGGGTGTTGGTGCCTCAGCATGATGAGAAAGTGAGTGACGAGACATACAAATGCCCGAGGGGCCCTGGTACTCCATGCCAGTGATGAGTGAGGCACCGGACTCCCTATTTATTTGGATTTTACTGCAGAAATCTTCCCACATGGAGCAGCAGCAGCAGCAGCAGCATTCCACTCCCATCCGAGCTGCCTTCCAGCTGATAGAACAAGATATTCAAGGACAGACACAGAGGGTCCGCTCCTCGGGGTCCTGAGGTTGAATCCTGAGATCAGCGCTGAGCATAAGGGGATATTGTTGGCTAAAACAACTCGACCTCTATAAGTGGACGACTAGAATAATACCCAGAGTTGAGAGTCAGATTTCTGGGATGATCTGATCATGCGGAGGTATGCGTACAGAAAACACTCAGCTAAAAGCAATATCAACACTATGCACCCAAGACACAGAGCAAGCCAAAGATCATTCGGTTGAGCTCAGCTTCGGAGAGAGAAATGATTCACTGCCTTCAGATGTGGCTTCTACTGGGGAGGTTTTCAATAGCCAATTATGCTTAAACAAAAAAGAAAAAAGGAAATGCATCAATCAGTGATTCTCACTTCATTTCATTAGCATCTTATTCCAGGAAAGTTGCACCACGATTCTTTTTAAATGCAACAGAATGTCTGTGTCAGAAATGTTTTAGAAAGAACATAATTCAAGCCAGAGACGGAGCGCGACAAGAAGATGGTAGAAAATGGCCCAGGGTGGAAAACTTGGAGCTCCAAAAACGCAGCTCCTGTGTAAATTGTATCCTCTCCCCCTTAAAAATGACAATGACTTCTGGGCTGGCAGGTCTACAGTCCACCCTCTCCCTCAATCTTCCCTTGCGATCATAAAAATGCGAAGGAGCCAGCGGTCTCGTCATGCTTGCGTCAGACTCAGACTCAGAGGTGTCTTTTTAATGTCACACATTTGTTTGACCCTTCAGAAATCCATTCAGACAGATCTGAGCTACTCGCGATAAAGAATTTAAAATATGAGCTAGGAGCTGTCAGAACAAGGCCTTTTAAACGTATTTAATATATTCAATGAGAGATTTTTAAAGTTAGAACACGGACAGAGGGTTAATTGCTGCATTCAAGGTCCATCATTTCGATCTTGGAGTTGTGACGTGACGGACAAAAAGAGACTATGTGCAACCCTCCTTATTATTAAAAGAAGAACGGTGAATGATAATACAATTTGAAAGTTCCCTACACTCTGAACTGGTGGGCGAAAGGCTGCAAACTTGAGCCTGAACATGGGCCCCGTTCCCTCACATCCATCCTTAATGTGGCACTCAATCTCCCGGGAACATGCTGCGAGGTTGTAATTGAAAAATGTGCATCTCTGGTTCCTTCTGCCTCCGGGAGATACCGAGATATTGTGCCTCTACTGTGCCGAACTAACAGGGCTGCAAATAAGTCTCTCAACAGATAACACCGGACATGTTTTTTCCAATGGGCACATCAGGTTTGTGGGATGACAGAAAAATGTCAGGGCTGAGCTTCACAATTCCAAGATACACACTGTGGATTTAATTGGGAGGCGTTATTTGAGCTTTTCTCTTTGAACACTGTAAAAGTTTGGACAGAGCAATCAGAGAACAAACAGCCAGGTGAAGAGAGCACACATTTGTCACACATTATAAAATCAGTGCAGCGATCTCCCCCCTCCCGCCCCGGAAATGGATCCTGTGATGCCATTAGTCCTCATTCCTCCCTGAAAAAACACTGTTTAGTTGTTCCTACAGATGTATGTGACCCACCCAGCACAGCTCAGTGATATTTATGAAAGGAGTGAGAGTCATCGCTATAACTTCGGATTCGGATAACCATATGGCGGCTGCCCCACACAAAAGTATTCCCTGTTCTTTATGAACAGCTGTTCAACAGCAATCAGTGATGAATGAGCCAAACGTAACACATTCAGTCAGAAATCAGACAATCAGAAGGGCCCTGTTCAAGTGTCTGGTATGAAACGGTGCCATGAAAACAACGTGCTTTAGATTTATTAGTCTCACTAATTTCTCAGGAATAAAAAGCACATGTCGGAGGCCCAAAATAACCCAGAAATTCTTGAAGCAGGTCAACTTGGACTGGACTCGAGCGACATTGTGTCACCTTTCGCTCGCTTTACAAAAATAAGATAAATGAGATGGTTTGAAGGGATCTCACCCCTTCCTCCACCTCCTCCTCCTCCTCCCTCCTCCTCCCTCCTCCTCCTCATGTCAGTCTAGTCCAGATCACTCAGCTCTCCTCCCACTATGTGAGCTACATACATAGATGCACGGTGATGTGCCAACTCAAACTTGACAGAAAAACTGCTCTTTTTTTTTTACTGAAGCATCACCAATTAACAGCTGCATCTTCATCAAACGCAACAACAGCATGCCTCCCCCTAGTGCCTATCTGCATGTAAACTTGGAGACTCCCACCGGGTTCCTTATTGATCCAGTCCCACATTGGGAGGCAAAGAGAGAAACTTTCATGAATGGATGCTACTCATAAATACTAAGGTGACTCAAAGTGATGCAAAGCAGGTAAACGTGTGAGTACTTCATGTTTTTGACTGAATATGACCGTCAGCTTTGGAATAAAGTGAAAAATTCAGCTCCATGTGCAATAAAAAAAAAAATAGAACAGAAAGTATATAGAAAACTACAGGATGCACTCTGGTTTCAGTTTGACATGAATACAACTGTCTAGACATGAAACTCAAATCAACATCGGATCAATTATTTACTAGACGTCAGTGCAAACACTCAGCCCGACCTTTTCCCGTTAACCCCCCCAAAAAGTTTGCGCGCTCCAAACTTTCTCCTCACTCACCTGAGGCGTACGCTATTCCAATCCAAGTCCGACAGAAAAACGTGAAATCTGTCTTCATCTCCAGATCTCCGGTCCAGAAAGTGCAGAAGCCTAACCGGTGTTTCCTTCCCCCAAAAAAATTTAAAAAAATAAAATGTGAGTTTTAACGCGCGTGGAGACAGTGGAGAGGCGCTTTGAATGAAAGTCCGATGAGGGAGAGAGAGAGAAAGAAAAAAAAAAAGAAGCAAACTCAGGTGAACCTCGACCAATCGATGCCTGATCTGCACACAGAGGACACAGAGACGAACAGCTGAGGGGAGAGAGGAGAGACACAAACACGTCTTTTTTGTCTAAAGGACGCACAAGGCACTGAATGGGATTTACAATGATTTCCTTTTTCCTTTGCTCGTGACTGGAGCGCATGCACACCCATCCATCCATCCAGTTCATAAAACAGGCTGAATTGGAGGAGTGTGTGTCGGTGGGTGTGGGGTGTGTTTGCGCGCGCGCGTGGGTGTGTGTGTGTGTGGGGGGGGGTCTCGCTAACATCCATGACAAATTTCCTTCCTGTAAGACCCCGATGCGTTTCATCCTCTGCGCTAAACACCCAGTAATGACATTATAGAGGACAATAAAGTAGTGTCATCTCATTCTGTATAGTTAGAAGACACCATAAAGTAAGTACAATAAGAAAACTTTAAAGGATAAATACATCGCAAAAAATTATGATCTTGGTCATTCTCTGCTCACCCTCGTGCTGATGGAAAGCCAGGCAAAGGTTTTTTAGTCAACGAAACATTTCTGGGGGTTCACGAACTATGATTCTCCTACACAACTGAGGTAGATGAGGACTAAAACAACAAACAACCAAAACAACCATACATTTGCTCCAGAAGAATCTCCAGTTGCCCAGAGATCCCAAATTGATTTGAAAATATGGCATTTACATCTTCAGTGTGCGGTCGAATGCACACCATTTGATGTGAACGCATGAACGCAGCCACATGTTGAAGGTGTAAATACAATCTGTTCGATTCAATTTGGGATCTCAGGGCTTCTGGTGACACCGGACAAGCTGTATGGGGACATTTTATGTTTTTTTTCCCCCAGTGTTTTTTACATCTAAAATACAAGTCCCCATGTACTTCAGTTGTTTATGAGAAAGCAAAAGTTGTAAAGTTGTTTTGTTGTGAAGCTCCAGAAATGTTTTGTGGACTGCAAAACTTGTCTCAACTTTCCATCTGCATGTAGGTGAGCAGACAATGATTGAATTTATAGTTTTTGGGTGAACTGACCCTTTAAATCAGGGCCACCCAAAGTGGTGCCCTCGGGCCAAAGTTGGCCCAACATAAGGTTACATCTTTCCAGTTGTTTCTAGCTAAACTAAATTTAAAAATAGATTTAGACAAATATGGAAATGTGTATGGTGTTTACTTGCTTGTGAGGCAAAATGCTCTTTAATCGTATCGGAGGACTGATTATTTATCGTTTTTACATAATCTGGGCAAGGAAGTCAGTCAATTAAGGGAACTTGGAATCCTTTTTAATTATTTTACAATACGATACAATAGGTGTTTGCTTTTGGACCGTGTCCCACCATTTAGTTTCAGTTTTGGCCCCCGAGGGAAAAAAAAGTTCAGGCAGCCCTGCTTCAAACTTTGTGAGGAGAGATTTCATGCTGTTGTGTCGCTGCGGCGGATTTTCCATTTGTTTCCTGAGCGCCAAACTGTTTGATATTGATTTGAATTTCATGGATTGTTTTCGAGGCCTTTAAATCCCTCGTGACATCCCAAAAGCACAGCAGGTAATCCTAATACCATCAGAAATTCTTCTAAAGCCACCACGGGAATACAGCATGAGTTACAAAACAAGTGAAGTGAACACATTCCACAGTGAGGTAGACACAGCCTCAGGAGGAATATCAGAGGAGAACTACTTGATATTTTCCTCTTTGGTCAGCTGTGTTTAATCCACCAAACAATATATCTGGTCTCTCAATGCAATTTTATCTGCTTATGTCAAAAGTCTTCCATTCATTTGAGGCAGAAGGAGTTATCTTTTTGCGCTTATGAACACAAATCCTTGCAGATGTTCAACAAACCAGAGCTGAGCAGAGGTGCCCGGGGAGACGCTCTCTATTAAAAGTCTGCAATAACTCTTCCAAGGGGTCAGATGCAGCGATGCCTCCAGTGAAACTAAAGTGCGCAGATTTCTTCCAGCCTCGTCCAAGTCCTGTTAACCCCCCGTCCGCCCACACAATCCATCCACCAGGAGTCCTCCAAGGTGGGAATGAAAATCATGTACTAAGAGCACAACACGCCCGTGGTGAGCCGTTATCTGCCCGGTTTTATTTTACAGGGAGGGATTTTGAAAATTGAAAACCCATGTACCATATGCACTCTGATATAAAGTCAGAGGGTACAAGAGATGTGCACTTGGATGACTGAGCATACAAACACATACACACACGCACAGACAGAGGATTTCGGGTGTAGTTGCGTGTTTCATTCGTTAATTGTCTGATTCAGAGGTATAGAAGAGGCAGCCTGGCCATTCAAAGACAGAATAATCAATCCCAGGCATCATACAGTGAGCTGTGAAATCAATAGCATGCTGTATAAGCACTTGGAAACCCATTATTACAATAATGACACTAGCTGACTCAAAACTTCTTCCTAGCAGTTGAGCAGCAGTACAACAGTTTCAATTATTCCTTGAGCCAGAGACAGCCTGACATCAGGCGTTTGTGGAATAACAGGGAGTCAAAGGGAGCGCTGAGTGTTATTGTGGGCATGTGGTCCACCCCGGATCCCTTACGGCGAGCCACCTCTCTGACCTTAAAACACAATGTTGTGATTGAATGGTTGTAATTAAAATGTTCTCCTGGTTTCAGCCCCACAGCAGCGCGGGCTTCAGAGGAAAATAAACACGCTAAATCGTGTTGATAGTCTAACAAAGCCATGTCCAGGGAGTTACCAAATCTCATTACGAATGTAAAACAGATCACGTCGTGGATGCGTGAAAACACTTGAGTGGCCAATAAAATAATAAACTTGCACATATAAGCGTTGAGATGAGCCGTTCAGACAACAGCGAAAAACAAACGATGAGCCCTAGCATAGCATGATTGCCCCTGCTGCGTCAGATGAAAAAGCTTCGGGCTCATAATCCTGCCGGCTCCTGAGAGACAGCTGAGGACTCAAGGACCCGTCCTTGAAGTGCCAGCACTCCATCCGGCCCATCCTCAGGTCAGGAAACACATTACTGATCCGCAGCTACTATCATAGGAAGGATGTGGAGCACGCATGCGACCCCTGCTCACTCCCCTCACTGAAGCTCGTGCCCATGGGCCTGAGCACAGCGCTTCACTCTGCCAAACTACTTTGAAATAGCTGTCACTGTTTTTGTGTGTGTGTGTTTTTGTTGGTTTGTTATGATTGAGGTTGCCAAAATCCCTTTTAGGTTCTAGGTCAAGTTCACTATCAGTCATTAACAAGACAAGACAACAAGAAGGAGAAGTGCTGCTTGTGCTCACATGTAAGTTACTGCAGCTCAAATCAACTTCACCAAGTTCTTCTGGAAGTTTTCACAATCTTAAATTAATTTAAACCTATTGCGATCTTTTTGTTTGGTCACTTGGAGGCAGCAAAACAAGCAGTAAATGCAACATTAACGTATTATGACCATAAAAAGATGATGTAGTGAATGTGTAAGCAAACATCCAGCAGATATGGAGAAACATTAGCATTTATTTGGAGTCGTGTTTCCACCAGACGATACTGTAAGTCTCTCTCTCTGTGCTATTAGCTCTGTTTTGTTCTCCACCAACTCCTGAGGGAAATATCTGTCTCTTCAGCTGCTAACACTATGTTGACCAGCTAGCTGACAACTTTGTCTGCTCTTTGTGGCTGGGCAGGCAGTTTATTAGAGCTTTATTTGCTGGAAACAGTTCATCACAGCGGTAAAGTTGAACCAAAGCATTGAAGTTGCACAACAGGAAACAAAATAAATTAGCTAAAAGACACTGAAATGCACTGTGAAGCTCCGGGGAACTGCAGAGTCAGGTGATGATTCTCTGTTCGTACATTGAGTCATTCATTCGCATATGTTTTGTTATTTTTTTCACTGTTAAACAATGTTGAAATATAGAGAGCATAAAAATATAAATATTATATTATATATATTATATAAGCATATAAATATTGATAAAAGATGTTTGATTTTAAAAGCCTCTCCATAGACCATCACAATTTAATTATAACAGCAAAAATTGTCCCGTCAACATGTTCACGTTCCGACCCATGACTACTCAGTGGTGATTACTACATTATATGGGTCAGACCAAACTTGACCTTCATTTTGATCTCAACAACACACCTGTAAAGTTTCACGACTGCATCTTGCATGGTGTTGATTCTATTGTGTTGACAAAAATAGTTGCCGAGGGCGGCAGCGACACCAGCTGCACCAGAGTGAACAGGAATCATTAGAACTGGGTTAATCTGATCTTGCCCATCTTTGATCACATCCGTCATTTTTATTCTCATATACACACCTGTGAAGTTTCATGACTATCTCAAATGGTTCTGATGCTTCTCACAAAAATCTGTCCGCAGACAGACATTTTTATCTCACCACTGTCGCCAAGTGCTCACTCATGGCAGATTGGTTGGTTGATTTATTGATGTAAACACCTGGCAAAATACTCAAAACTGCTTTTGGGGGTACTTCCTGCAACAACAAAAAAAAGGTATTTTTGTGGAATGCATTTTGCCACGATGACACACACACAGACTCACAAACTGAGAACATTACTGGCCGATGCTGTCGCAGCTGGTAATTACAGTATATGTAATTGTGTATCACTTTTCAACCAAGGGGCAGAATGGCTTTACAGAGACGACAAAAGAGTCCGTAAAGCCACATAAAGGCTCTCCCAGAACACAGTAGACACTCTTCAATTCAGGAAATTGAGTTGATTCTAATTTGCATTTATAGGCCAAAATCAGTGACTAGTGTGTCATAACTGTATCGTAAAAACACTCATTCCATGTAGCCACTGTGCAGGAAAGACATGTCTCCCCCCGGTGCAGTTCATTGTGCCGCCTTTCCAATGTGCAGAGGAGGCAGCAGCTTCCTGCTTTCAGCATACCCCCGAGGCCCGCCAAACGGCCGAGAGGCATCCCCACTGTCACTCTGTTTATCTGGCCTTTCACCTGGCGGGAGGAAACAGGACGTCAGTGCTCTTGTGTGTTTGTAAAGATAACCCGAGAGCCCGCCCGTTCTCACTCTCTTCAAGTGTCAGAGATGGCTCGTGCATTCATAACTGTTCATAGCTGTGCTTTCTGCTTTGATGATGCTTAATAACATCCTTGATTATTTCAAGTGAGGTCACGGGAGAGCGCATAGTCACAGCTGCAGAAAAGGATCAAAGAAGGTTTTGTTTAAGAGAAAAAGTGATTTGGCGTTTTATTTGCATCAGCAGGTTTTTACAATAACTGCTCTTCACAATCAAACATGTAAATGACATGCAATGACAGACAACATACTACAAAGAACAACATTTGAATTATTTTCTTGAATAATAAAAAAAAAACACAACAGCGAGTGTACATTAGTGTGTGTTGAAATTAAGGCACATGTAATGTATATAAATGGATGTACAAATAATGACAAAAGTCAGCTGAAGATGTTGGAAGGTAGTATGAAGTTACATCTGTGTGTTAATCAGAAAACGGACAGTTTCATTTCATCTATAAAAAATGAAAAACCTTTTAGTCGAATATAAGATCTCACAGTAAAGTGCGCGGTTCCTACATACAGAACTCAATGGTGACTAAAAACAAAAACATTTAACAAGTGAGCCTAAAGATAATCTGACTTGATTAGAGATAATAATTCAAATTATCATGTGAAATATTAATTAATCTCATCTACAGTATTTAAGAAGAACCAGCATCTTTAAATGTAATTTGCTGCATCTTAGCGTCACTTTATTCAACCCAAAATGGTTGTTTTTAATGGGATTTCTCCAGCAAAAATGATTCAGTCTCTTCGGGACAATTACAGCACAATGGGATTTTCAAATGCCGCATACAGCAATTTTCAAGGCATTTCAACATTTCAAGGCTTTTGATGTTCATTTCGGATTGAAAATGGATGCATCTGGCCAAATCCGATCATTAGAGCATGGGAAATGAGAAGAGTCTGAAATGTTTAACACAAGTGCGACTGATAACAGTCATTGGTCAATAAGTGAATGTGCAGCTGTTACATACTGAAAGGCTTTTATTGACTGATTCCGCATTAGCCTGAAAGAGCCACAGCAGGGTAGTGGAGGAGTTTGATGGGCTGAGGTCTCTGACTGCTCCCACTGATGCACGGGCTGAAGAAGGGGAACACCTTGCCCCTCGGCCCGTTGGTGAACGAGTAGAGCAGACTCAT
Organism: Spondyliosoma cantharus; assembly: GCA_900302685.1. NCBI lineage: Eukaryota > Metazoa > Chordata > Actinopteri > Spariformes > Sparidae > Spondyliosoma > Spondyliosoma cantharus. The sequence continues at coordinate 41,754 of OMLP01046171.1, forward strand.
GTCGTCGGCGTTGTAGAAGGACACTCTTCTCTCCTCGCAGTCTAAGAACACGCCGAGGCTTTGAGGGGAGGAGGCGAGCTGCAGTCTCGTCCAGGGCTGCGTGCCGGCCGAGTACTCGTTCCCATTGCGCAACCGCAGCGTCCAGTAGCCACTCTCAGGGCTCAGCTTAATCCGAGCGTGCCTGTCTATGGCCTCAGAGGCGACGCCCAGGTCCCACTTGGGTTTGGAGCCCACTTCTACCTCCCAGTAGTGTCGGCCAGACTGGAAGCCCTGGGCAGCCAGGATGTTGACGCACTGGAGGAAACGCTTGCTGTGGTCCATGTATGGGACCACAGCGTCACATTCGACTGCCACGGTTTTGTCCCTCGAGACGTGGACGCTCGGGTGCGCTGTGTCAGTATCGAACGTTAATGGGGAAGGACCTTTGGGGGAAACAATATAATGACTCATATGAGTGATAATATTTTTTGGGAATAGGATTCAACAGAGCGTCACATTCTGAATAGAAAATATATCCCATCAGTGGGACAATGGTGTCATTACTGTCACTCTCTCAACACTTCAATAGCTTATTAAAATAATTAGATAATTTTGCTGTAATTACTCTCATTGTCGTGGCAGAACCAGTTTCCCAGCTCAAGGCTTATTGTGTCCAATGAAGCATATCAGAGGAATAATTACCTGGCTTCAAGGACTTGAACATCTTTCTCCATGTGATGTACTGTAACGGGGCCAAGTATTTGTTGCTGAAAGCGTTTATATCAAACTCCGGGGCTGTATCCACCAGCACGCACGGTCTGTCAAAACAAAGCAAACACAGACTTCAGGATCATTTATTCTTGGCTCAAGCGACACTAAATGGAAATGGAAATCAAATAACCATATGACATATGAGGTGCCAAGATGCCAAAAGCAATCAATCATTCATAAGACTGAAATTAACTGAATTTACCTCAGCTGTGGAAGCTAGAGAAGGAAATGAAAGAAAAAAAAATCACATTAACAAATGTTTGTCTCAAACTTCACAAGTCAGATTATTATTACTATTTATTTTATTTGAACAGGGACAGTGTACAATAGAACATTAACCCTGTATATAACAAGGAAAGATGCATTGCACCGGGTTTTAGCAAGTTGCTATTTTCCACCCGTAGTCCCATGGCAGGTAGATGGAACATACAATAAATGAAAAACAGTTACTAAATTCACAGTTGTGTAAAGTTTAAAAGTCTTTGATTTAAAAAAATGTTTTGCATTTTTATTTCTGTATTTACTTCTGTAGTATTTTCCATTTGCAATTCCACCCTATCCATTTCCACAAACGTATTTAATTCTGTATTTCTTAATTTTTTGTCATGTTTTGTCATTCAGAGCCAATCACAGCACTGTAGGCTGGGACTGGTTGAAAACAAAACCAAGAGAGACAGTCTTGGGATCATTGAGGCTGATCTGGACGGATTTTATGGAGAAAACAAATGACCCACGATACACTTTGATTAAAAGCCTCCACACTTTCATAAGAAAGCAGAAATTGATAAAGAAAAGTAGAAATAAATAGGTTTATGGTAAAATGCAAAGAACAGAAATAAATGAGTAAATTCAATGGCATGTCAATTTATTTATTGAGAAAATTATTATTTTTTCTAATTAATTTTTGATTTTGGCAGTTTCAGTCCTTGGTAACTTTGAGCGGAGATCTCACCTCAGACAGTACGGTGTTCTCAGTGGTGGCACTAGCCTGCCGTAGCGTTCTGATATTGTCCTCGAGCTCCCTCACAGCCAGCTCGACGGCCTCCAGGTGGTGCTGAACTTTCTCCAGCTCCTCCTCCTGCTCTCTCTTCAGCTGTTCCAGCACGCAGGTCTCCTCGTCCTGCAAGATCTGATGGAGAGCTCGGAATTCCCCTTTGACACGATTCTGCAGATCTGCTCCGATTTTCTGCCATGGGGAGAAATTATGATTTTTTAATAGCACATTTTTAATTGACCAGATGGAAACAGTAAAGAGTTAGCTAAGATGTTGCTAAGCGGCTTGTACAATTAAAGCTCTTGATAACTTCTGCAAAGTACGTATCTCCAGAGACACACCTAAGTGGTAAAGAAGCTACAACTCATACGCATCAAAGAGCTTTGTGCCAAACAACTACACACTGTTTAGCAGCGGAGGATTTTCTGTTGATCATCTCAGCACAGCATGCATAACTAAACTCAAACAATTATCCTCCACCTGTCTAACACACACATTAGATCTGTTTTTGTTTCCATTTTCTCTGCCTGTGCAGTTTGTCGTGAGCTATAATGAAGTCTTGTAAATTAGTGTTTAAGCGACTACGAGCAAAATTGTTTGGTTTAATGCATCAGTCATGCAGAATCATTGTCATGTAAAAATAAGACAATATATAGGAGGAAGGATTTGCTGCGCACAGTTGACACACAATAAAGTCAGAGGTTAGAAAAGCATTTATGCATCAAGGCACAAGACCCTTATGTTTTACATATCACATAGCACAAAGTGTCACTTATCACATCTGCAAACACCACTCAACACGCACAGTGACATACTGCAAACAACCATTAGGGAGGAACATGTGCATTCTTATCTGCTAAGTGCTGCCATCCCTCCAGTTTCCCCACAGCAGTGTACCTTTATGGTCTCCATCTTGTCTTTGTCTCTGCAAATGCTGCTGATGAAGTCCTCCTTCTTCAGGCGATGGCTCTCCAATGTCTCTCTCAGTTGTTTCTGCTCAGCAATATGCAAATCAAATCAGATTGGGAACAGAAACAGTGACACAAAGAGACCTTGCAGAGGATCACAATTTTCAATAGCAACTGTTACAGAGTGACCAGAAAAATAGCCCTGCATTAAAGACGACTACCTCAAAAGGGTCTCTTTTTGCTGAGCCTGACACTTTTGTGGACTGAGTTGACCCGTGGTAAGGAAGTGCTTTGTGTTGCTTAATCCAACTGCCGTGTTTTATTGAAAGATGTTTCTGATATTTTGAAACATCCCCTTTTATCTGGTACAACAACAGCAATTAAGAAATAGTCAAAGTCTTGTGATGATCATAAGGTTGGCAGTCATGCAGTGGAGAGCACAGAAAGTGGCAGCACCTACTTGAGAAATACTCATACACATTCAACACATTCATAATTCCTGCCACTTGTTGCACTTACACTCCATTTTTTGTAGGATTTATTAAAGGAATGTTGGATTGGATTATATTAAAACGTAAAGATAATTTTCTTATTCTGGTTCCCCTGCTGAGGTTAAGTCATATATCCAGTCATACAAGGTTATATAAAAGGGAGTGGAGAGTGAACTTTGTTCTGAGCAATTCATGCGGAGACGTTCAGGGTGGAACTACAGTGGAATAAACACAGATGTGTACTGAAACATAGAACATTATTGTGTTCAACTTATATAACTCAATCTTACAGAGGGCTGATTTTTAATCGATTGGTTTACTTTGGAACATAAGATTATTTGTCTAAGATTGCCGAACCCTTAATAACGCTTTCCAGATGGCAATTGTAAAGGCATGGAAGGCAGCCAGCAGGATCACGGTTCAACATGAAGCGGAGGCGTAAACTCACCTCTAGGTTCTTGATGTAAGTGTCCGAGGTTGTGGCCCTGACCTTCTCCACCATGGCTGTCACAAGGTAGTTGGTCTGAAACTGCTTGCAGCTGAACTCCGTGCGACACTGAGGACAGGTGACAGGGCCCTGAGTCCCCCTCCAGTACCTGGAGATGCAGGGTTTACAGAAGTGGTGCATACAGGCCAACATGACAGGCTCCCTGAACAGATCGCAGCATATAGCACAGGTCAGGTCCTCTCTCAGGCTGCCTTTGGAGGACGAAGCAACAGCAGCAGCAGCCATGATGGGGGTACTTTCCTCTCCAAAGTCCGTCCACACTGAAGAAGTGAAAGCAAAAGTCTGGAGGCAGAAAGAGACAGGCAGAGGTGAAACACTCCCCTCCTCGGGACAGTTTGTTAAGTCAGTAGAAACAAAAATAAAATACATAAAAAGTTCACATGATTCAAATGCAACAACTTCCTGTTGTGCAGCAGGCTACATTAGGTTAATCATTGTTTAAATGTGGATCCAGCAGAAAGGATTGTGCAACTCCCCTCCAAGTCCAACACTAATAACTATCCACTTGCTTGAATACACTAAGCACATACTTAAAGATGTAAACCACAACTAGTTCAAGTGTGAGGACTGGGAATCAGCTGATATATCACGGGACTCTATAAGCTAGCTTATGATTTGTGCTGTCAAAGAAACGTGCGGTCAGATGTTTATTTTTGCTTGTACCCTCCCACTAAAGCCTGAGACCGTTTAGCTAGCTTACAGCAGCCACTACAACAGACCGTTTACGCGACATAAAGCAAAACAAATATTAAGCTTTTAAACAGCGACTGTGATAAACTATTAGTGAACAGTTTTATGAACCTACGTCTACTGTTGGTCGGAGAAACGAGTGGCCAAATTCTTCAGAGTGCCTCCATCTGCTCTCTACTCCCTCCGCTGCTTCTGTTTGGGAACAAGACGTACTGTCGTACTGCGCATGCGTCAACGGCAGACGCGCCTCTGATTGGTCCGCATGTTTGACAGCAAACAGCAGCACGTGAATGGAGGAAGTCTGTTTCTTCTTCTTCTCTCAGGTCAACTCCTCTTCTGTTTCGCTTCTCACTGCTCTGTTGTGAGCTCTGCTGTGAACAAATGCTTAATTTTGCCACTATAGCAAATGTGCATGATCAGTTTCTTCATTGTGCCTTGGCAGAACACAGGACCGTGGTCAGGATTTTTAAGTTCAAATCCCCAAAAATCTCCTTTGACAAAAAGTCAACAATATTTTCTGAGCAGAGCAAGCAAAGGGATGTTTGTGTGGAAAGTCTGCGATCTTCACAGATTGTTTTTGCATTGAAAATAAGCTTTTGTTTGTGTTCTGATATAAACTGTAGGCTGTTATTGCGCTCGCTCAAGTGGATACAAATGGACGCATAATAATAAGACTGGGTTTAGAGAGCACCTGCGGATGACAGCAGAGGAGAGAGGGAGAAAGGAGAGGAGTGTCTGTTCCTCTCCGCTCTCTGACTCCTCGGCAACTCAACCAGATATTTAGCTGGCTAGATACCCAGCGGGCGTCTGCACCATGTCGGCAAGGCCCTGGGTCGCGTCTTTGAATAGTTCACATCCCTCAAATGTTGCAGGATGAAGTTGGCTCCAATCAAGCGCTATTCACAGGATATAACATGGTGTTGCAAAATGGAACATTTCCTCAGACATGCTGTCAGGTGGCGTCAAGCACTCGTCCATGATATTTTTTGTTTGTTCTCTGTCTCACAGATGTTCAAATTTAGAAATATCTGTCCATCACAATTTTTACTATTCTCCCTTTGTCCAGTGTCTGTTACTGATGTTTTTGCGGATAGGCTAACATCTAATGAAGCTGCCAGTTAAGGAAATCTGAGGACTAAAATCAGACACACAATTGCTGATGCTCCAGATACTCAATTAGCCTAAGGAAGGCCAACTTTATTGCTTCTTCAATCAGCAAAACACTTTTCAGCTGTGACTACAAAAGAGTTTTCTACCGGTCAATTACCTGTTGAACAAGACAAACTTGGATTAACCATCTTAATGTATCATGGATGGAACACAAAAGTGATGAAATTGTCCTCTGTACAGCTGTATATTACATTTATAATCAGCTATTTCCAGCTAAAATAGTCATTTATCACGTTAATGATGTCTAGAATACATTTTTGAGCAATTTGCTGTTATTCTAGAGGTGCAATGTGTGAGCCTTTTAGTTGAAAACGTTCAAAAATTAAGTTATCAAGAGAATGTGAAGAAATAACAGTTTTGACATTATGACTTGACGTGTTGCAGCTATCTGAAGTTAGCATGCTAGCAAGCTAGCTCCTATGCCAGCAGCGTAAACACCAACACTCCACCAGTGCACCAGGCTCGTAGTCCGAATTTATAGCTGCACTGCTAACTGAACTAAATAGCTAACGATAGCTACAGTTAGCAGCAGTTAGCAGTTATTCTGGTGATATATTGCCCCCTGTTTTTTTGTTGAGTATGCATTCAACAAGATGCCAATTCTTACATATTGCACCTTTAATTGAAAAAAGGGCTTTTCTAAGGGAGCTCAAACTTTTGAGCGGCAGTGTGACACATCTGAGATACAGGCTCCGGCTCAGATCAGTTTTGCTGTCTCAGGCACATCGGTCTTGCCACAGAATAAAAGAAAGTACACCAGGGGGTGTAATCGGAGCATCCCACACAGCTGTTTAGCCCAGGAATCCAATTTGTTGACATCACAGACTATCCATCCTTTTGAATCAATACTTTGAATCACTGAAGAATTAGAGGCTGTCCACTTGTAAAGTTTAACCTATGGGAGAAACACCTCGAGCCAAAAGAAAAGGAGGAGGCATGAAAGGGATCTCTGACTTTTTATTCCTGCAGTCTCACATTCGTTCATCCACACAGCCTGCACAGAACGACAGACAGAGACAGGATGAATGGTAGTGCATGCACCGCTGTGAGTGTTGTGCGACGTGAGGACGCCACAGTCTCTGATCATGTCATCAGATCAGTGGCACCACTGCTCTCAGAGGACCTTGACAGAAACAGCAATCAGATGGAGAGAGCAGTGGTGCATAAATACAGCATGCCCGGCCATATGGAGGGGAGTTCAACATAGCTCACTAATTAGGGAGCGTGTATATTGACATGAGCACATGTATGAAGCTGTGAAGACCTGCAGTAAAACCAGTGGTTTAACTTGAAATAAACACAGTACAGAAATCCTTGTCACAACCCACAGTGCAAAAGCTCACCAGTTTTCAGAACCTGCTGGAGATAAGCAAGTTTGTAGCAAGGACAGAAATCCTTTATCAGTATTGTGTTCAGGCCAGGCTGGGAGAACTGTCAACCTTGACTGCAGTGTGACCTGGCGCACATGGAGGCAGGAGGGTGGCGCTCATAATTGAAAGAATAAATTGAGGCAGAGAGGCAGCCTGCCCGCGATCAATAAGGGTAATCTCTGTGGCTGAGTCAATCAGCGCACCAATTATTGCATCGTCAAATAAAGTCTCACCAAGACGATCCAGGGATTTCATATAACATTGCTCCCAGAATGATAAATCTGAGCCGGGACGGTAAAAGGCAACTGCTAATAGCTCCAGGGTAATTCAGAAAACAAGGGCTCAAGGGAGACATTATCACTTGTTCTGTTATCAAAACCACAAAGCATCCTCTAAATGGTTTTGGACACAGCTAAAGCTCCTTTGTCTATGTCTAATTTTAAGTGACAGCCTGTTTCTGCTACTTCCTTAAAGCAACATTATGTAACTTGTTTACCTTAAAATAACAGCTTCAAAGTCAGTCAGTTGTGATAAATACCATCACAGAAATCCTTCAGGTTGTTGTTCCTAAATGTCCCATTCTGTGTTTACTGTGACACACGAGTAATATTGGCTTGTCTTTCTGCTAAACGTAGACCAGACTAAATGCAATTTCAAAATACTCACCATTCTAACTTATCGCCCACAAGACAAAACACAAATGCATGAACTGGAAATCTACAATGGCAAGATAAAAGACAGCCACAACAGAGCCCAAGCTCCCCAGCTCCTAACTATTTCCATTCACTATCTGACTTTTCTCAGCCCTAGTCTTCAGACAGATACTGATTCCACCAGCACCACAAGGCAACCAGAAATCTGGCAACCGTCTGGAAACTAGAGAAATGTTCCCAAGCCAATGTCTTCAGCCACCTTCTCCGCCACACAAAGTAAAAACAATTAACTGGCTGTCAAAAAAGGGGGGCGTCTGGCTCACACCAACATAAGGACGATAGTTACATGCACCAGTATTTACCATAGATGGGTTTGCAAACAAAACTGGGGACAAATGCTGCCCCCCTTACAGCATCCACCAGAACACAAACGTAACCAAAATAAGGGTTTTGATTGAACCAAAATAGACCAAATCTAAATGAACACAACCAAACTCAGAGACGGAGTGCAGGAGGCAGCCCTCTTATAGCAGGTGCAGTAATCAGAGGGTGTTACTTAAGGTGCGGCTCATTCACCTGACACGCCTGCCTTAATACAGGAAAAGGTAAAAACACAACGTATCACTCAGACAGAGTGGGAGGGGTCGTCACAATATGGATGGAACGAACTGCTGCCACACTACGGCACTCTTATCCAGGACTTTTTGCCCCAAGATGAAGTATTGTGTGATTTAAAGAAGGAAAAAATAAGATAAAGATAAAGAAAGAGCTTTTTATTGATTTCTGCCCCCTCCCCCAACCCACCGCACATGCTGTTGTTTTGTTTTTGTCCTTTGCCTATATAGAACATGTATGCACTGTGCATGTAATGCATGTTTGTATGTGATTTATGTTCAGTCTGCACAATAAAGTGTGGGGGAAAAAAAGTAATGAATTCGTTTTTTTTTTTATTTACTACATCAGTCCTTTGTAAGCATTTATTTCATAATAAAGAAGAAAAATTGTGTGCTATCCTTTAAAATCCTCCAGTGAACTTAATCAAACTAACCGATTAGATAACACGTTGTACAGGCTATTTTTTGCACGGATAGGAAACAGGTGTCGCTCTTTGGTGGACCTTGGACACAAAAAAATTGAAAAGGTTTCACTTTACTCTGTTGTGTGCCACATCAAAATCAGCCTTGAGAAATGTCCTTCTCATGAACCTGTCTCGGTTTTGCTACAATATATGAAGGACAACAGCTCCAGGCACAATATAACAGTATTCTTTCGTACTTCACGAGTACTGACATCATGCAGGTGAATGACACAGTCAGAATAATGAAAAAAAACATGATTGAAATTCCCAACCAAACTCTATTCAAATGTAACATCATTCACTGAGGCGTTTCTCTCTAGTGTTCTGGCACCCTGCTGTCTCCAGCTTAAACTAAAAATAACGACCAATTCACCAAGAAACTTGATTCTATTTATGGGACTCAAGGGAGCTCAGAGAATCCGACAGCATGTTCATGCAGTTGACTAACACTGGGCTTGTTGCACAACCATGTGAAAGTTTACTTCTAATGTTGTTGGTTTGATTGCTGAAATTTGATCAGCAGTGGCAGAGATGTCAGCCTCACATAAAAAAAGCAATATATGAGGATTTGCTTTACAATCCTGTATTGATCCAAAGTTCATGCTTGGAGTCGTACACATGAGTAGGGAGGGGGAAACAACAGGCCTTTAAGTGAAAAGCCTTCCCTGGAAATGCAGTGAATAATAAAGATAAAGACACAACGAAATGTCATAAACTCAGTGACGCACTGTGGCTCTGCCTTGGCGCGTTAAAAGACAATCTGTGGTGTTTAATTGCATTAATTTGATTGCGTAATGACACAGCCTCAGCTTCAAATGTGATCCGCAGAGCGCACTCCCTCCTCAGATCTCCGGTGACGGTCCCTGGCGCTGATGTGGACGCTCACACTGAATCCTGTAGACCTGCCTCGGGAACGCACAGTCGAGCCACAGGATGCGCACCGGGCGCTACAGCTTGGGAGGAGCTTCGGGATTTTTCCCCCTTTCACGCCACTGTCGGGTGAAGACTCACTTGCAAAAGGAGATATAAGGGGAAAGGTGAGTGCATTCGCATATGGATCGCTTTTATCTTAAACTTTAACGGTTACCGCGAGGCTGTTCTGATGACACAAATGTATCCCTGAGGTGAGGGATGTTAAGTGATCTCTTCTGCTGTGACTGCGTAACTTGTAGCTGCTGAAACTATCAGCTGTATGTGCGTAATTTGGATGTGAGAGGAACAAGAAAAAAAGAAAGGAGGATGCGCAAGTGTCCAAATTGCGGAGCACACGAGACTGTAAGTGTTCCGCACCTGTCTCCGTTGAATAAGAGCTCACTTGGTGATAATGTGAATGCGCACTCTTCAGTAAGTTAAACGAATGGCGACAAATTACGCACGAGCGAGGCATCAATACACGTGTAATTGGGAGTTAGGTGTCTGAACATAATTTGACAGCAGTGCGCACTGATAAGAGAAATCCGGCTGTACTGAGGCTTTTTTTGCTCCAGCAGGTGTATGTTTCACAGATCCCTCAGTGAAGCGCTGAACCTCGCCTCAAGTCAAGGATTACCATTGCTGATCAGAAAAGGGTGATTTTGACAAATTACTGATGCTTTGTGAAGTGCACATGTCGCCCTCAGTCCGCCTGATAAATCCCGTACGCGTGCCCCTGCGTGGCTGTCTGCTCTGGTGACAGTCAGAGGGTACAGCCAAGCCTGTGCATGCCTTTTTGGTTTATGGGCAGTGCCACACTGTAGTTGTCATGACCCTGTAGATTCAGAGTTATGCTGCAATTCATTTCATGCCTCACCATATGTCTAGATATGGGGCCAGGCAATATATTATGTATCGTTGTCATGACATGAGACTAAATAGTCTTAGATTTTGGAAATTGTTATATTGTGATATGTCATAGTGTCTTTTCCTGCATTACAGTAGAGTGGTGTGATTCTTCTATTTGTTCTAATACTTGCCTTTACACTCTCAGTCACTATATCCACATTACTGGTGATTATTTATCAGAAATCTCATTGTGAAAGTACCACTAGTCATCCCTGCAGTACTGTCGATTTTGACCCTTGTCCTAGAATTTATGAAGTGCTTCTGAGGAGCTTTCAATATGTCAAGGTATAGCCTAAAAAATATTCTGTTATTATTGTGAGGCCAAATCGCCCTACAAAACACTTTCCTCTCCTAAAGGCCTCAAACCTGATATACCTGTTATAAAGCAGGTGTAGTGATATATTAATAATATGAAAGTGTCAGTACACTCAATCCAGGGAGATTAAAGAGTGTCATCAATCAGCATTTGGTTCCCTCGTCCCAAAGTCTATGGGTTTTTTGAATGGGTTTTTGGTTAAATGTCTGTGATAAAATTAAGCTTAAGACGACGGTTGCTGTCAAGTGGCTAAATGAGACTACAGATGTTGTCCCAGACATTGAACGTCATCACGGCTTGTATAATATATGTTGTTTGTATATCTGGAGTTGGAACAAAAATAATTTCCCCCTGGGATTATTAAAGTACACAGTGACTCATCCACTCACCAGTCTGTCTTTACAAGCAGAGTTTACTTACAAACTGTTCAAACTCTAACTTTACAACTTGTAGAATGATCCGTTTATAGAAATCGTGTATAGTAATTGAGTAGTAAGATGCTTAGCGGTGGTGACGTTTAAGTCATGCGTCCCCAATGAAGTCTGTTTATAGCCTAAAAATAGCTTTTTACTTCTCGAGATTTAATTTACGCTTTGAAAATCACAGAAGTGGTGTTCATCTGTGAAGATTATCTTAACGAACAAAATGTGTAAGTATCATAAACTTATTATTTTCAGCAAGAACACGACCAGGGCGATGCCAACTTTCGGGTTATAGCCTACAAAAATACGCCATCACTACACCACTCTATTCAGTAGCCGTCAAGACTTCCGCAAGGTTGTGATGTAACAACCATACAGTCACCGTGAGAAAACACCAGCAGAGCTGAGATGGAAAGACAGTGTGTGATGGTTGCACAGGCCTGTGAGAGCTGACCAATCAGAGCAGACTGAGCTCTTTTGGGGGAGGCTGGCCTGAAAGAGACAGAAGCTAAAAATGTTTTCTAGTAGACACAATAAAAAAAATAAACCTGTAAATTAGCCTAATATGGGAGATTTAAATCTGCCAATCAATATGATTCGTGCAACATAATGAAAAACAACTATGCTGCAAAATAACATTTACTCCAGGAATAAATAAAAGACATTGGACTCCAAAATAATTAATTGTAAATAAAACAATGAAAGAGAAAAAGGCATCAGTGAACGATAGTCTGTGCAGCGGTCTGTCAAATAAAGAGGCTGCAGGATCCCCAGAGCAACCAAAGAGTGTCTGTCACCACAGAGATGACCTCTCACTAAATGGTGTCCTGCTCGTCTCAGTAATTCCATACAGAAAACACGAGTGTCGGCCACCATTCAGCAACGAGTGCACGAAGAACTACACTCGAAAACATAATCCTTCAAAATAGGAGTATTGTTGATTTGTTGAAAGCCTCTGGCTGTAATGTCCCCAATGTTATTAGCATTAATCTGTTTAATGAAGAAGCAGAGACTTAGCAGTTACTTAATAGTCAAACACTGACAGTGGTTTTATATATTTACACGTGCCAGAATAAAAATGTTCGTTTCATTATCAGGAGCTCTCAGGCTTTCAGGTAAATTGACAAGCCTTTCAAGACAATGCATACACAGCCTATACTGAAGAGAGAGGGGTTTTTTTTGTGCGACGTGGGCCATCTTTCAGCAAGGATTTATGCATGGCGCACAATATTAGCTTTTATGAGATGCAGACTGTGTATGTGAGCAGTGTGTGGCTCTAATGATGTAGCTTTGAACTGGCTGACTCCCCCTGATCACACCGCTTCCTCCCTCATTTTCTTTTAGCCTTTGTAACGACACAGGTGTTCGTGTCACTTGGAAAAACTGCACTCCGGAACCATAAGAACTTGCACGAAGTAATTTCAACATAAGTCACTGTAGGTGGCAATAAGTACTGTTTTTTGAACAAAGAGAGGTGATTTCCTACTGATTATCATCCGTTACTGAAATGTGTTTTTCTTTTTCTTATCGTTTCAGAACAGCCACTTACTCAAGGCAATCATGGGTAATTGCACTAATGAGTGGGGATTGCATTCATTAGAGAATTACCTTATCTTCTAAATTGCATTGTTTCATTCCCTCACGTTAAATACCAGATGTCTTTAATAACAGCATTACATTTCCACGTGGTTTGTAGAGCTCATTGAAATTGTTTCCTGTCAGTTCAGTGTGATTCATTTTTAGAAAATTGGCTTTTGCAGTTGATGTAAAAAGATCAAGATATGTTGTGAAGGGGAATGTCTATCATTCTTTTCTTGGAGTGACAGAAGGCAATTTCTGTTTTATTGCACAAAAAGAGGGAGCGAATGGACCAGGAGCTGCCCAAGAGGTCGAAATAGTCGCCCACCTCCCAAGAGACCCAGGGGTCAAAGAGTCAGAAGTGGTACAATTGGCTTTTGTTCAGACATTCAAGTAAAAACAAGGGACAGACTTCGGTGGCGGGAAGCCACTGAGGGATCATACGCTTGTCACTGCATCGGAATCTCATACTACCTGCACAGATGTAGTGACATGAAAAGCAAATGTTGTGAATGAAACTGGAGATAATAGCCTCCTCCAGCCCACGTACCTACTGTTGCTTCTTTTCATAGCTTGTTGGAAAAACTTTTCTGAAATTGTTTATTTTATGTCTTTTCTCACCCCAGGTGTCGGTACAGACTAGATCTAACATCTTCCGCTAAAATGAGCCCGCCAGACACATCCAACAGCACTGGCGAAGGCGAGGGTGGTGAAACCAACTCCTGGATTCTGTATAATGAAAGCGCAGGTTTATACCCTCCTGGTTTCCACACTGACATCACCAAGCACCTTGGAGTCCAGATCACCCTGATCACAGCTTACTCTCTCATCATTCTGCTGGGGCTGCTGGGGAACTCTCTTGTCATCTACATGATTGTTCGCTTCAGAAACATGCGGACAGTGACCAACTTCTTCATAGCTAACCTGGCCCTGGCAGACCTGCTGGTGGACACTCTCTGCCTGCCCTTCACTCTGGTTTACACTCTGCTAGATGAGTGGAAGTTTGGGGCCGTGCTGTGCCACATGGTGCCCTTTGCTCAGGCCCTGAGTGTGCATGTGTCCATCCTGACCCTGACTGTCATCGCTCTGGAACGTTACCGCTGCATCGTCTTCCACCTCGGACGGCGCCTCACATGGCATTCCAGCTTCCTCATCATGGCAGTCACCTGGGCCATGTCTGCCGTCCTGGCAGCACCCCTTGCCATCTTCAGAGAGTACCGCCACGAGGAGATTCCCTCCATCAACCTGCGTATCGCCGTCTGCTCTGAGAGATGGCCCCACGGGACGAGCCGGGATGGAGTCATCTACAGCCTGTCAATGCTGCTCCTACAGTACATTATCCCTTTAGCCATCATCAGTTACGCTTACATCTGCATCTGGGTCAAACTGAAGAATCACATCAGCCCGTCAAGCCGGAACGACAGCATCAACCGCCGCAAAAAGACCACCAAGATGTTGGCGCTGGTGGTGGTGGTGTTTGCCATCTGCTGGCTGCCGTTCCATGTGATCCAGCTGGCGAGTGATCTGGACCTGGCGCTCAGGCTGAAGGAGTACAAACTGATATACACGGTGTTCCACATTGTGGCCATGTGCTCGACTTTCACCAACCCTCTCCTGTACGGGTGGATGAATAAAAACTACAGGAATGGCTTTCTCATGGTGTTCCGTTGCGAGGATAAGCCAGATTCTTTCCACACTGAGGGCTCGTTCAGGACACGCTCCACAAGAGGACTGACTCTGAATGGCCGTAATGGCGGGCACCCTCCAACTGCTGTCTGAGATGAACGGAATTTTTTGAAGAAGCCTGTAGAATATGACTGAACACAAGGACGCACTTCTGGTTTGTGGTGCTTGTGGTTCAAAAGTAGCCTTGTGACTTGAATGGTATGAGTATCTATGTCATTGGAGAGGGCTCAATGCCTTGCATGCAAATCGCTTTATGTAAGGCTCTTCTTTCCTTTGTGAACGGTACTAGTGAATATACATTTGTTCGACCTGTTCAAATATGTGTTAATGATGTTTACTGAGGTGTTAATTAACTCTGTGCTACGTATAATGTGTTTCCTGTGAATGCAGAACCCTTGTTGGTAAGTTATGTCCAAATTAATTGTGCACGCCATTGCATACATCTGAGGCTGTTAATGTGTTCATACGCACCCGAGGGAGGATTACTGTGACTGTGAGAACAAGTTTGATTTGTTGCTCTTGTTTTTCTATTTGTCGGCTGTTTAAAACATTTGGAGTATTCTTGCCGGATACCATTCAATCCTCGACCAAGGAAATCCAGAAGAGGCTATCACCGATTTTCCGTCCAACCAGGAAGTTAATTGTGTTCACCTGGCAACCAGCTGGTCCAGATTAGACGGACCAGCGGTCCTCTGTGTCTAATGGAACTGGATTGGAAACCACTGAACTGTGTGAAGAGAGAGCAACAAGTTTTTGATGTCTTCTTTACAGAATGTGTGCAGCTGCATTGAAGATATGTAAAAAATTTGGAAGAAGGCAAAACAATTTTTCACTGAGCTGCTAAAGTGTCCTTTGAGGAACATTGATTCGACCATCAGGACATGTTGTGTTTTGTGCCTCCGTGTCAAACACACTGACCCTTGGCTTGGATAAAGCTCAGATAAGTGGGCTGAAGTGAGGTAGGACGAAGCAAACATATATCTGACCCTGCCTGGGTGAAAAACTGAAAAAATATGGCATGTTACAAAATATATTCAGCACTGATACTATATGTAGACTACTCAAAACCTTTGGAAGTAGCAGTCCATGCCTCGGTGCATGTACCCTCCATATGCATAATGCAGGAAAAGATGAACTTTGAACTCCCAGAACAGCTGGAAAATCAATCTATAGATGGGGAGATGGTCGACATAAAGGGAAACAAAAGCAATACATTTATTTGTTTGTATTAAACCCAGGTTAATCAACGTCCTACACTTTCAGACAAAAAAAGCAAACCTGTGGGTCCAAATACCATCCAATAAAGCATTTAATGAGCAAGTGGCCTACGCAGTGTGATTCATTTATTTTACAGCAGGTGAAAATCTGTATTAGGTTTGTGTTACTGCTTCTTGACACCCACATAACTGATTTCCTGGCAAAGCCTATATTCCTTTATGTACTGTAGATTATTTTAGGAGCTCTAAGCTGTTATCAGGGCTACAGCAGACTAACGCTGAGCTTAGCCCCATGGCATAAGACCCATTGGGCATAATGTGTGGAGATTTTGCTGCAGACGAGAGTTGTTTGCAGGGATGATTTTAGTACGCTCAAAAGGTTATTCATCTGTACTCCACTATAGTGCGCTAAAGGGGATTTATACAGTATCTCAAGGCTTTACCATACTAATGTTTTCCTTTATTTCTTTTTTACATGGCTTAGCTCCACTGTGAGCCTTTCAGATGGCACTTACAGTTGTTTTGACAACGTTTTGCAACATTTGACCTGTACATTTCTTATCAAAATTCACTCAGCTAAGAATTCAAGTGCAAAAACAGATTCTTAAAATGATAAAGCAACGGCAGTCCGCTTGAGTGCACAATAACATAAACAAGATTTAGGAAAATTACAGAAGAATTTGAGATATCTTAACACAACAACCTAACACCAGTGAGACTGGTATTCTCCTAGAGTGCACAAAAAAAGGATGGTTAGGACAATACATGAGTTTTTTATAATAACAATAATAATAATAGTAATGATAATAAAAACAACAAAAACAACGACACCAATAATAATAATAATAATAATAATAATAATAATAACAACAACAACAACAACAACAATAATAATAATAATAAAAGGTTAAACAAAGACTTGTTCAACTAAAATCACTATGTAGCATTTTACAGTCACCTGCTGCCCTCTAGTGTTCAGAGTGGGCGTCGCAATTGCGACACCTACCGGATATGACGTCACCGTTTGACCTTCTCTCAGTCCGAGTCACGTTTGACATGTTTAATAGGTGTCCGCACGGAGAAGTTTATCCCGACAGGACTATACAATGCAAATACTCATCTGTTGAACGTTGTCGCTATACAGGTAACTGTCCTCGCTTCTGAAATTCGTTTTGAATGTCGGTCAAAGATAACTGGGTCACACGCTGCCGTTCATTCACAGGATTTGGCTCATGCTAGGCTAGCTCATGCTATCGAGGAAGCTAGCTGGGGAGTGCGGACGTGACAAATGTGACAGGAGCGTTATTTCTCATGTTAGCTCCTCGGTGTTTGAATATTACTGTGTGTGTGTCATTATGTTAGCTACATATCCTGTTCTTAGCCATACTTGAACCCTCAGAGTCGTACCATTGAGGTAGCTATACCTCAACGGTTATCTCACCTATACGTTTTTATCTGATTGACAGCTGTCACGTAGCCGTTATGCTAGCTCGAAAGTTCAGGAAATGCGTGACTCCGTGAACGACTAACTTATATGTTATTTCAGATGTATTCTCCTACATATTGTCACAAATCCTACCATTACACATAACGTAAGCGATCACTATCACACTCGGGTCGTGTTGTATGATTTGAGGCGAGTTACATAACCACAGCAAACTAAACACGGTTTGTTTGTTCTGTCTCCGCAGGCTGTTGTCCGAGTAAACGCCCGGAACAATGGTGAAGTATTTCTGCTGCGCAGGTTTGCTGAAAAGCAGCTGGGACCAAGTCTGTATTGCTTTCTGGCAACGATATCCCAACCCCTACAGGTGAGGCCAGGGCGGTCAGAGTGGAGTTCTGTGATCCTGCATGAACTTTATACAAATTAGATTGCATAAATAGTCTCAACATTTGTATACTGAGAGGTATAACGTTATAGAGTAACTAAAGTTTAAGTAGTGAACTTCAGTATTGACATTTTACACAATTATTTTACTTATTATTTAGCAGCTAATACATTTTGTCGCTGATACGTGTTTTTTGTAGGATTTTTAGCTGTAATTTAGCACGTACATGAGATAATCTGGATGCTGAACAAATTAGCACTTTGTGTAACATAAATACATCACAATGTGATAATTTGCTAATTCTTCACAAGTAGTCAGTTGTAAACAGGACAGAAACAATATATATTAATGCTTAACGTCATCAAGTTCATTGATTTTTATAAATATATGTTTATTCTAATTCATTGTTTATCAAAATTGTTGGAGATTTGTTTTCTCTAAATAGTAATCTGTTGATGTGATTAATTTGGCCAGAGTTGAAACTAACAAATATTTGGTTGTTCACAAGCAAAGTAACACTTTGTAAAACCATTCTAGGTAAACATAGTTTGTCTACATTTTACACAGTGTCCCAGCTTTGTTTGAATCAAGGTTGAATGATTTAGCTGCTTTTACTTGAGTACAAGATCTCAGTACATCTTCACCACTGAGGTTGGGTGCACTCTTAAAATGAATCTACAGGCAAAGTTTTAATAAACTATCAGTCTTTTTGTCATTTTGTAAGTAAAAGTGCAGAAAATATTCATTTATTAATGTACTTTAATAGTTTACAGATATATAAGTTATTTTATTATCTTTAAGTTCTGCCGGACAAGTAAATTTGGGATGGGGAGTTTTCAATTTTTAGACCAGATTAATTGATTAATGAAGATAGTAATTGTCTGTTTAATCAGTAGTGAAAATTATTATGATTAATTTTGTTTTTTTTCTGAGTTTGTACACTAATCAGTGTTATTTAATTGAAGAAAATAATTGACAGAAGTAGGGTTGCAAATGTATGAGATTTTCTTTTTTTCAGAAAATGTATGGTTTTATAGATTATGGTATTACACAATTGTTATTATTGTAATCACATACAATGACCTCCAAAGTAATAAAAACTGATGGGTGCTATATTATAGTGTCACAAAGTAACATGTCCTGGCAGACATGAACCTTAATATAAACTTGAAATATATGAATTTTTGAATAGGACTTTCATGGTAAAATTGAATACTGTAGATAAACAAATGTTAACAGTATGACAACTTTTGTTTTCATAACACTGGAAGCTTTTGAATTGATACACAGCTGCAACCCTATACAGGAGAACTTGCACAGTTTTTCCAAAGCTTTTTTGCTCTTTTCCCACAGTAACCATGTTTTAACTGAGGACATCATTTTCCGGGAGGTTACTCCGACCAACTGCCTCATGTCCAGACGTTTGTTGACCAAAACTAGCCGAGGTCCTCGCTGGATGGAGCGGTACCTTCCAAAGCAGATGGCCAGCTCGGCATACATCATCGAGGACTCTATAGTGGACCCTCAGAAAAGGACCATGACCACACTCACATGGAACATCAGCCACGCTCGCCTCATGGTACAGCAGCGTTTGTTTCCACAGCCTCCCAGTGTTTCACAAAGTGTTGACACGGCCTCACGATGCTTTTGTTTGTTGTTTTCTCTCGGTCACAGTCTGTGGAAGAGCGGTGCAAGTACCAAATTAACCCAGAAAACAGCAGCTGGACAGAGATAAAGAGAGAAGCTTGGATTTCTTCCAATGTCTACGGACTCACTCGAGCTGTTCAGGTCAGTAGACTAAAGTAGAGCGCCACGGTACATAACAGTGAATGTGGTGTGTGGCTTCTGAGAGGGAGACTCACCCACCTATCTGTCATTCTGTAATTGGAAACATAATACGCAGTGTTAAGATGCAGCAGCTAAACAGCCGATGTTGTCTGCCAAGACTTCAGCTGCTGAATGATTTATGCCAGAATCTGAGTGGTCTTCTGTGACAGTAAATAGTGATGATGTGACTTGTAGGTTGTTGACACATTGTTATCTAAGTGTTTTATTATATATTGGTTGACTTTATGTCTGCTCTTTTCAGGAATTTGGTCTTGCAAGGTTCAAGACCAGTGTTACAAAGACCATGAAAGGCTTTGAATATGTGCTGGCCAGAATGCAAGGTAAACTATCAATAATGATAACATCAATAATTTGTAATGCATTAAATGCTGGAACAAATGCATCATTCTCACTCTTCACGCCCCTGCCTTTCCTGCTGAGACGAGCCAAAATATCCGTTAGCAAAAGTAACAGTATAGAAACATGTGAGTGAGTTGAGGACTTTTAGGGGTAGCATGGCATCTGTCGAACTAACTGAATATATTAGAGTTCATACAAAGTATTTTAAAGGCTGAATATATACCATTATCTTTTCAAGGTTTGCAATCTTCTGAAATTCAAATATGAATATAAAAATGCTTGATTTTTAACATAATCTGGTGTTTGATGTCAACAACAGATCATTTAAACTAAAATCTTTAAATATTCAAAATGAAACTATTCCATCATCAAATTTGTTTGTTGTCTGATGTCTTGAAATTGTCTGCAACCAAATAATCTTGATGAAAACATACAGTCAATGGTCATTTGAACAGCTGTTAAAACAAAGTGACAATGACATTGATTATTGGACAAAGGGATTCTGTGAACTTTTTACAAATGCATTTATAGTAAATGTATATGTGATCATAAAGGCTTCAAAGTCTGGAAATTTTGGGGTTTAGGTGCCTTGAAAGTGCTTGAATGTTACACTTAAGGTGTATGAACCCTGTTATACAAGTACTTCAACTTCTCTAACCTCTTGTAGGTGAAACTCCATCAAGAACCTTGGCAGAAACGGCTACAGAGCGAGCGAGAGAGACAGCGCTGGCAGCTAAGGAGAAGGCTAAAGACCTCGCCTCACAAGCCCAAAAGAAACAATATGTGTGAAGCACATATTATAGGTCATTGGTTCTTTTGCCAGTGACACTGGGACAGATTTAACTGTCCCCCCTGCCCCCCCCATGGTTCAGCCGGGTAAGACGAACTGATCCTGGTAATGGGTAGACACCTCTGTGAGGAAGCATCCAACTGAAATGGTGGGTGGACCATAAAAGGCCTGAGCTAGGTTCATGAGCCTGTTTCAGCCTCCCTGTGTGTGTCATGCTGAATATATTGTACCTTTGACACCAGATCATCTCAGCACTTTTTTACCACAGATAGAGATCCTATAAAATGATATGGCTGAATATGGCTCCAGGTGCCATAAAGTGATAATAGCACTTTGTCAGCCCTGATACTGTTACTCAGACCTTTGCTCAACCTCTGTGCCCATCAACAATGTTTGCTTTTTACTCTGTTCCTTTTGAGTATGTCATGTTGTTATGTAACTGCTTTGTATTATTAACAGCTTCTTGTCCACGGGCTAAGATTATCTTGGCACAGAATATCTGATTAATGCAAATCCATGTATCCCTGTATGATTTACTTCAGCTGTATGTTTTGTTGCTGTCATGTTGTCTCTTAGTTCAGTTCACCTGACCACACCTTAATTATCCAAGACTGATTGCTTCAAGTTGAAGTTCATTGACTGAAGAAGAAGGGTCCATAGTGTTGACAGTCATAGCTTGATAAGAAACTTAGCACTCTTGATATTGTGGTAAGATCTGGTTGCATTTGTTATCAGTGTCTTCACCTAGATTTAAAATGTGTGTACAAAGTCAAAAGTGATGCCTTGTCTTGTACATTCAGCCGAAACACACACAACCCCAGCAAGTTGTGCTCTTACTGTACCAATCAAATATCAGCTTGTCAATAAATGGACATTTCTTTATAACCATCATGCTGTGATCTTATGTGAACTGAACAATAAGGGGTCCTGTAGTATCACACAAGGAGTTATAGGACGAATCTGAGGGGTTGTTTGATGATTGAAAAAAAAGACATCTCTGCAACACGAAATTATGTTTATTTAAAGTCTCCTTTTTGCTTTTTTCCCCTGTCAGTAACTACAACCTCTAAAAAATGATCCATTTTAAAAACAAGAAAAACTTCTTTTATATTTTATTTTTAAGTAAAAGTGTCACCACACTGTCGGAATACTGTTAAAAATAAAAGTCTTGTATTGAAAGTGGTGCTTAAGTAAAGTTTGTAAGTATAATCAGGAAAATGCACTTAAAATGAAAGAACTCGATACAGTAAAGTGTCCTTTACTACAATATAAATAATTAGACTACAAAATATTGCATCATGAACTTATTACTCGTGCACCACTGTGTAACAGTTTAACTGGCCTATAAACAGACAGAGCTCCTGATAAACAGAACAGTAGTTTGCAAGAACTAACAAAGAGTTTTAGATACACAGTACTTCTGAAGTCTTAACATTAGTGCTTGAATTTTTATTATATAGGACTATACAACCAAAATTGTTACAAAAAACTTTAACAAAAACATAATGCACCTTTAATATAAAAGTAAGACTTGCTGTGGAAGTTTGATGTGAGGCTAATATTGCTATGTATATATATATACCAGTAACTAGTTATTTTTTTCATTATGGGTTGATTTACTGATTATTTTTTAATTGACGATTGTTTAGTTTGTAAAAAAATGTGAAAAAAGTGAGAAATGCTGTCACAAATATAGTCTCTGTCCAAGCAATACTTCAAATGTCATTAGAAATAAATTTAACTAATTTCAATAATAGAAAAGCGGCAAATCTTAAAATTCAAAGCGAGAACCATGAAATATTTTTACATGACATACAAATGACTTGATCATTCATAATGGTTGCAAATTCATTTTTTTCGTAAAAGGTGGCTGGTTTCATTAATATGATTCATCAGTAAAACAATCAGACGGCACATAAATATAGAAAATATTTATTTAATTAAAAAAAAAGCTTACACCAGTAAAAAAAAAAAAAAAAAATGCTACATAATATTACTGGGCGGAGAGACAGATGAATGCATACATAACATTAAAAGATAATAAGGCATCTTGCATATACAAAAGTGAAGGAGAAAAAAAAAAAAAAAAAAGCACCTTCAGTTGTTAAATATATAGCAATGAATATGATACATACTTGTAATACAGCATAAGTATCATTACAAGTGGACATTACCTGCCTGATTGGTGAACTTGCTGCATGCATAATCAACATTTACACTGACGGATGCTGAAGCAATGAAGTGTACAGTCGTGATAAAGAAACACTTCTAAGAAACATTAGCAGTGAATTGCACTGTAACTGTCATTAAAACCTCTCTCCATGTGCTCTTGCTAATACAGGCGTCCAAAACTGTTGCACCTGATTACAGACTGAAACGTGCACAAACAGACCAAAACGAATATTTGGCACAGTGAACTTAATTGCCGGATAGAAAATGTGCAAATGTGACCGGTTAATGTCTGTTTTTCATTCTGATATACCCACAGTCCTTTTGAGACAAAACAAGAAGTGCAATGTGTGGATGTTTTGTGCAACAGAAGAAAAAGATAACGATACATGACTGAACTTAAACATAATAATAGGGACAATAACACAAATAGATAGCACGGATTAATGTTTAAGTGCATGCTACACATGACGTAACTGGAATATGAACTTAGTGCTAAAGGAAAGCTGTATGGGAAAACTAAACCAAATCTGATTTAAGGCAGAATTCAGTACAGACATACTGTAGTACAGAATAAGTTAAGAGTTTTGAATAAAAAGCCCTTATTTGGATCTTAAAAAAATGATTAGCACAGTTTGAATCAGTGGAACTTACAGACTTCTCATGGCTTTTGGAGAAAGAAAAAAAAAAAAAAAAAAACACCATTTATGATTGATGCAAGAAAATATGTATGCGTAATGTTACATCCATTCCAGCCCAGTGATTTTAACTGCTATTCAGTGCAAATGAACACAGCTCATTCATATGATCGTTTAGCTTGTAGTCTGACGTGTTTTTGAAAAGAGAATGTCAAAAGTTACTCCTCCTGTGAAAAAAGAAATGTGTTCAGTTGTACAGTAACATCCTCCTCCATTCGCTTGTCTTTTGGAATGTATGCTCCCCTTCCTCCTCCACCGAGCGACCGTCGGTTCGACTCCCGTCATAGCCAGGCTTTGTCCATGCTGGAGTAACAGTGGTCCGCACCGGTGTGCGCAATGCTCAGTCCGTCAGAGTCCAGACAGTCGAACACAATGCTCTCCACGTCAACCTCCACGTCCTCTGCAAGGGGACACACCACAGATCAGTCCATTAGCAGAGGGAAATATGACGACACTCACACTGAATTCCACTAGTATTAGGCCGTTCACACATACAGTATGTCATCCACTTATTGATTATATGCACATGACCCAACAAAAAGTGGTTCAAAACTGGGTTAGCAGTATATTGCTTGTCAAGGATTGACTGACTAAACCCTTGTGCTAAATGTTCAAGTCCTATTTTCGTTGGTCCATGACCATCAGGCCATTTCATTTATTGCTTTTTTTTGTTTTTTTTCTTTATTAAGGATATTTTAACATTTTTCTCACATTCCGATGTCTTAATATTATTAAGTTTTAAAAACTAACTGCTCTCTGAAGGCATGTATTTGCAATTTGGTGCTGTTGTCATTAAATCAGCACAAACCCCTACTTGTGTTTATCTTGATATGCTCACTTCTGTGTGTTTGTTTGACTGTTTAGTTAGTCTGCTTTAGTGTCATCAATATGTACGTTACATATGTCAAGTGTTAGTGTTTCTTTCTTTTTTTTTACCCCTGTCCTCTGATTCTCTGCAGGATTGTACCACCTCTGCTTCATCTATATGTCTGCATAGCTTGCTGGATTGTTTTCACATTTTACATAGTTGTATACTCTCTTGCATGCATGTGCTTCTAATGGAGATCCTTAATTAAACATAAACATACATTCTTAATTACTCAATAGAATAAAAAATGCTGCAAAATGACAATAATATCGTATTGACAGGGGTTCTCTGGGTAAACGTTCTTTCCACAAAAAGTTGTTATTGTGACAGGCTGAACTATTTTGCATAACTCTTCAGAAGTGTAAAAATGCTCACTCAGCTCACTTTCACTTTTGATATAATTGTGCTGAAAATCATTCATTTAGAGGAGGAAGTTTTGTAAGATGACAACAAAATATAATATCATATTGTCGGAATAAGATTCCTTTTATGGCTGATTAACTAATATCAACTCATTAGCGAGCTACGAATCATTCTACTCATAAAATATCTGCAAACATTAGTAAAAAAGTAGACATCATAAACTCATATTAACAAGCAGACTATACTAATGTAAAATGTGTCATCTACAAACTATTAGGAGACACTGAGAATCTTCCTTTTTTGGTTCCAGTTCCCATTAAGACCAGAATTAGGATGGTCTCAATGTGCCTGAATCTAAAGTATTGAAACTAAAGCTGTGAACACACATTTAGCATCGAAGCAGGGAGACGTACCTCTGTCGGAGTCGGACCTCTCGGAGGACATGGTCGAGCCCTGGCTGTCGTTCCTCATCCTCTCCGAGCCCCTCTGCAGCTGCTCCAGCCGAACCCTCAGCTCCCTCTGCTCCCAGCGCAGACGGCCCTTCATCTGCTCTGCACGCTCGTCCTGCTCCTGCAGCTTCTGGAAGGTGAAAGCACAGAAACTTAACCTTAACCCACAGCCGAGCACTGTCAGCGAATGCATCACTAAAAAAAACAGGAACATGGCTTATTATATAAGGGGAAGAAGATGCTCCTCTGAACACTGTGCCCTCACCCCAGAACGTGTAGCAGCCCAGTGTTATGAGAGTGTTGTGTGTACCTTTATGTGGAGCTGGGCCCGTCTCAGCAGGTTGAGGGTGGTGTTCCTCATCGAGTCAGATGACAGAGGAACTTGCTTTTTGAGCTGCTCCAGGCAGTGCCTCAGCTGAGCTCGTCTGCAAAAGCACAAGCGGGACTGTTTAATCCATGCAGGGGAGAACAGGGTGTTCTTCACTATGATCCACCATAGAAGGTGTATTTTTCATATGATACTGTAACGAAAATATGAGTTACCTGTTTTTCTCCAGCTCGTTGTGAACTGACCTGCAGTTAAGAGAAAAACACAGCCGGTTTAGCTCTTCAGTACATTCAGGACAATAACTGCTCTCAACAATGGCAGTCTGTGAGGAGCTTTATCAGAACTGAAAGTCTCCACACAGCCACACCCTCCTGTCAGTTAGCAGTTATGTAATGTATTCACCTATTGCCCCCTGCAGATATCTTCTTGTTCTTCTGTTTGCTCCTCTTGTCAGAGTGATCTGGGCTGAGAGGTTGGACCGAAGCATATCCATGTTCTGCCTCTGCGCAGGGGGAAAAAAAAAAAAAAAAACAATACATCACAGCTGTGTTACAAAACAGTTGGAAATCGACTGGCATGCAGTGCTAAATGTAAGGTTTTGTTATTGTTAACATTAGTGAGCACCTGTGCTGCAGATCGAATAACATATTCTTACTAAGCTGTAAGAGGAGGAGGACAGAAATACTCTGCTGCTGTCATCGGCATCATCAGCTGGACGCTCTGTTTGGGGGGTTTTGGCGCCATCACACACTCCCTATTCACCATCATAAAAAAAACTGCTCTCTAGCTTAACGCTACCGAACAAAAATGCGCCAAACAATCCCCGCAGTGTGCAAAAACACGAATGTCTAACTCGTAGCGTTGGTTTTCTCTGCCTCCCTTTTTCATTCACGGCATCGAGCGCCCTGCACCGCCAGTCAGTTTCAAACTAGAGCAGATTGGCGCCTTCGAGTACAAAGATGAGACCGATATGTAGGTCACTGAGTCAAATCCGAAAGCTCGCCTAAAACAACCTTACAGCAGGAATCTCGATGGTTTCGCGAGCAATTGCAGCGTATCGTGTCCCTGTGTGTTGTCCTGCCTGCACACTGACTGTCGCTTCATTGTGCATTTTGTTGTTTTAACAATAACCAACTTCCTCCCCTGAAGACTGACAGTTGTCACAAAAAAAACCCACTCACCTCGCTCTCTTCTCTCCAGAAACTCAGCGGCCCGGAGCAGCACCTGGATGTTGCAAACGTGTCCTTCCATTATTGTTGTTTTTTCGTTAAACAAATAAATAAAACAACCCCGGGTAAACAAACCTACTGCGGTGCAAGCGTCAGTAACGTTAGCCCAAAGTAGATGAGGCTGTGTCTGTGCTACGTCCCCAGTCCACAGGACCTGAAACACTGGCGCTGCCTTCACGTGATCCACGTAAGCTCGGACACTTGAAAGTTCTGTCATAAGTACGATCCGGGTGGCACTTTTGTTTGTTGAATAAACTGACCTAATGACCATATAAAGTTTTAGCCTCTTTTGGTTTAGCTCTATTGTTTATTCTCTTTAAAAAAAAAAACTCAAAAGGGGGACATATTCCAAAAAAAATCCCCTTACATTTAATTTATCGTGGTTTCATATTGCAATATTGCATAGCCTACTATTTGTGTAAAACTGTAACAATGATGAATTTAAAATTACATGTTTAAATAAACATAACGTCATACACATTTGTGTGAACATTATGTCAAGGGAAAGATCCACCCCATGGTTATGGTGCATTCGGCTGTGATTCCTATACTTCCGAAAGCCGTGAAGGTATCAAAACCCAACGTAAAACGTCATTGTCAAACCATGGTCAAGCCCCCAGTCCCCTCTCCTTTCACAGCACCTTTATTTTTTCAAACAGCTGGGAAAATCTCGTAACATTGATATTGGCAATATGTATATATTTCCCCTCTTTATATGAAAACCTAAAACCACGCATTGTGTAAAACTGCAATGTTTCAGCTAACTGTGGAAAGTTATATTGTTACAGATTTGTTATTATTACATTTATCTTTTATCTTACACACGTCTTTACCTAATTTCCAGCCCACTTGAATTATTTTCTGTCGATAACCATTTCCTTTTTTTCCATTATAGACTGTAGTTTCAGTAGACTGCATACATAAAGCATAACATGGCCGTGTTACAGATATAAACGTGATCTAGCGAGCATAAAATAACATGCTCGCTCAGTAGATATCCTCTCTGAAACAATCGTTTGAATATCTGGAGTGAAGCCTGTTTAATTGTCTTTTCATACAGAGAAGAAAGTGGGAGGAGATCTCCGCCCTCACTAAATATGGCGCCGCCTTGCTTCACTCTCTGCATCAGGTTTCAGTTGTACTCCGCGTGTGCGAGTGAAGTCACTCTGCCAGCAGTATCTTTAACCTATGAACTCCTGAGTGTGCCAGTCCTCCGCCATATTGACTGTTGTCTTGACTGGAGGAGATAGAGAACATTTTGAGGTCCGACAAGAAACGAAAGTGTGCTCTCAAAATAATCGAAACTGGTGCAAACTTGGCCAAAGCGTGTTATAAACACCGCTGTGATGGCAAGGAAGAAAAGCAAGCAGCAAGGAGTCGCCCAGAAGGAGCTTGTGCCTGGACAGCAGACCGTACCGAAGAGCCCAGTCTCTCCCGGCGATGCAGCTGGCGGTGGCGGCGGAGATGCTGGGCTGGATAGGCTGGCCACTACCAGGGCGAACCAGGTAGGTTAGCTAGCAGCGAGCCAATCGCTGTTTTTAAAATAGGCTAGCTAGCCTCTGTGCTAGCATCCTCTGCTAATCCAAGCATCCTCCATTGTGCTTTTTATTTTCTTTGTGGCTAGATCCTGCAGAGGGTGAAGTTCTATGCCTCCGCCGACTGATTGGAAGCTATATTTATCCTGATGTAGTAGTCGTAAATGCAGAGCTCTCACGTCGTTTGATATGTAAATAAATAAATAATGCGCTCAACTTCGCGAGCAGCAGAGGCGGCTTTTTTAGACAGTGTGGCTACTAGCATTGCAGCCCACCTCCCCTGCCGGACAGGTGACATTGTGCCTCGGACAGGTCGTCCCATTTCAATCGTTTACAACTCTTCATCCGCCCAGCTACCTAACCTTAGCCAGCGAGGCTAGCCGGGGCTATCATCCCCAGCTAGCGTGCTTCAAACGTGCTTACTGCCTCCACTTGAACCCAGCTACAGGAACCACTCAGCCAGCCGCGGCTAACCAGCTACTAGCTAATTAGCTAGCTAGTTAGCTGAAAGAGAGAATGGGTTCACAATTAGGGTAGCAGACTCCCAAACATGATTCGAGTTGTTTATTTGGCTTGTCATGCTATTTATATTTTTTGCTGTACCCCACTCTTCTATTGGAGTGTGTCGGGAGCCAGAGAAAAAAAGTTTGAATGCATGTAGTTTTCAGCCAGTGATGCCAGACGTTAGCTAACTTGGAGTTAGTATCGAGGGTAACCGCTATACAGCTGCACTGTAGCATTATAACCAGCTAACTTTAAATCTGACCTCTGAGCCTTACTACCCACCTGACCGCCGCTTGGATTGAGTTATTACATTTTATACCACATGTGCAAATGACCGTCTCACAACTAATATATAGTATATTTATATGTTGGGGGAAGATTTGTGTTGTGCGTCTGTAAATGTGCAAAACACGGTTCTCTCTAAAATGTAATATCTATCACATTGTCATAGAAGCATGCAATATTCAGAAAATACTGAAAAAAACATAAAATACTATATATGTATAGATAGTAAATATCATCCAACTACCCTGCAATAAACTTAAATTTGTGAAGGTTAGTGTACACGTTTTGTTTTCTTTTGTAGAGTTTAGTTCCTCCGATGTCATCTAATCTGAGTTTTTTTCTAGCGTTTTAACACAATGATTTGTTACAGATCACAGTTTGACTTGTTATCAGAGCCTAATACGGGACCTTTCCTTCTCTACCTAGCCTATGCACACCTGCTGCCTCCTGTGCCACCGTGAATTTAAGGACTGGGGAGCAAGCTCCGTAAACGGACTCCCAGGGGGCCACGGGACCAAGCTGGCTGATGCCGTCCCTGCACTCTCCCAGGCCTTATTGCGGGAGGCGCCGGGGCGTAAGCTTGCTGACGCGGTGCCCTCGCTGTCTCAGTCCCTGCTGGGAGAGGTGCCTCTGTGGATCTGTCAGAGCTGCTGCAAGAGTGTGGAAGAGGAGGAGAGGCGGAGCACACAGGAGCAGCCAACGCCGGTAAATAAAAGTGGACTGATTTGGGTCATATGTCTAGATGCTTTTCACCACATCTTTTTACTACTTTTTAGTTAAACTGTGTTGGCTTGTGCTGACTGAGGTAAACTCATCACTATTCATCATACAAGGCATTGCATTTGCATTCCCTACTAAATACCTACTTTCTGTCACCCTGGATTTCACATGTTTAAACATGTAGTGCTTTTTTTTGTCTCTTCAGAAGTAACTTAGTTTTTTATTGTGGCTCTGGCAAATGTAAGATGACATCAGCTATTACCTTTGCTTTCTTGGTTGTTTTTACATAAATGCTTTACATGAATGCAAATTTCTAAGACTCTCTGTATAATCAGACAGGAGACCTGAGTGTAAATGAACATGGTCTGTACAAGACGTTGATATTTGGCTTCGGCTTGCAATGTTAAAAATAGTAAAAAAGCAACAGTAGCAGTGATTTATTTTTAGTTTACGCTCTTTTTAATTTGATAGATTGAATGATCATTTTTAGATGTTTTTGCTTGTCGTGTGACAAACACTTTAACAAGCTGATATTGGTAGATCCTTGATACCACTAGTGCCAAAACACAGGTCTATGTAGGCCGTCCTTTAACTAACCTGTTGTTGTTTTTTTGTTTTGTGTTTTTTAATTCAGGTACCATTGTCACACTCTTCCTCCTGTAAGTCCCAGAGCTGTGGGAACGGTTACCCGGAGCAAAGTACTGTGGATTGGGACCCGAGTTCCTTCCTGTCAGCCCACAAACTGTCAGGTCTCTGGAACTCTGCCCACACCAACGGAGGGGAACACTGCAACCACAACACTTCTTCACACTCGCAACAAGGTTTGTCATCAAAGGGTAGAAGAGAGCTTCAGAAAACATTTAATGGCAGTGACAGTAATCACTGAAAACATCACAAACCTAAATTTCAGGCTGTGTTGTGAGTTTAATTCGTGTGAAATGGGCACAAATTGGGTTTGAATCTGAGCTTGGTGGCTGGCTTGTGAGCTTACTTACTTAGAAATGATGGTGTGATCCATTTTTAGCCACTTTGTTCAGGTGTTATTCTGCGATGGTTTAGAAGAACAAAGAGGCATTTTTTAAAAGCTTACAATGCTCCTTTTTGAGGTCCTTAGAGCTCAGCATTATTAAAGGTGGAATCATGTTGTAAGATAAGCTTGTTGTCAAAACTACCAGGTGCACTCAGATGGTGGAGATGAGTGTAAAAATAACATAATTTCAAATGAAGATGATTTAAGTAACTCAGAGAATATGATTTGGGTATCATTTATAAAATATCAAGCCCTGTGGGTGCAATTGTCTGCCTGAACATCTAGAAATATTTTGGCAAAATGTACTTGGACTAGATTCAGTTAGTGCATCATACCGATCAAATAATGGGCAACTATAGACTCATTCATGAGACTTGTAACGATGCACTGTGTAGCATGCTTGGACTTGCAGCCTTTCAATATAATGAACATTCAAAGATTGACCCTCAAAAGCTGGTTTTAGGGGTGTTGAAAAATGATAATCTCACATGCATTGGGATTCTTCCTTGAATTATTTAGAATTAATACACATGTCTCCTTAGAGTTTTATGGAGAGTAAAAATATTACACGCTTAATTGTATAGTTCATAGTGTAAACAGTTGTAATACTTTAAAATGTGAATAATGCCTGATGATAACAAGTGCTTCATGTAAAACTTTACTTTAATTCACAAAAGACACTCAACCTTGAGGACAAGGTCCTTATTATTGAATGTTAAATGATCATTGATATATGGAGGAAAAAAAAAACGTATCAGTGTTTGTTGCAAGTTTTATCACAGAGGATGATCAAAGATTTGCTCCAATTTGCAAATATTTGAACCAAGATACAAAAAAATGGCATGGTGACTATTTCTGAATCAACATCACCCAAAAATTAATAAAGAAAATGGAAACGCACTCAAACTGAGACGGACAGCTGTATATAAAATAGGAAGCACAGCATTTCAGACTCCTGTGCTCTTTGTTTTCTTCCTGTTTCTCAGCTCTCATCAAACCACTTTCCAGATTTTACCTGGTGCATAGCTGTAGTAGTATTTCTAGTTTAGCAAATACTCACATGGCTCATGTTGTCAGATTTCATTTAAAGTAGGGTAAGTGAAAGTAGTGGCATGTCTGCTCAGTGAGTGCAGCTGTGCCCGTATGTGCCCTTTCGTACTTTGTGTCAAACAAAATGGTATTACTTTGGGCACTTCTGCTCCTAAACCAAGCTTTAGTGTTGGACAGCATGATCCATCAGTTCCTTTCAAATTCATCAAAAGTATTTTCCATGTCCAGGTATAACAGCAGGGTCAGCCTGTCATGAGAAAAGAGGTCTTCATGAAGCGCCTGGGAAATCTGCTAAAACATCGGGGACCAAAGTGTGTCCCTACAGTCACCCGTCATCCCAGAACTCCAGTGGATCTTCTGCTGGGAACCCCCTGTCTACCTCAGCAGACCTTTGTAAGACCACTCCCAAGCACTTCAAGACCATGTGCCGTCGACCGACGCCACCAGGTAATGTTTCCTTTGACTCTTGGGGTTCAGTAGCATTTTAATTAAATCTGAATGTACTTGCACTCAAATCTCTCTTTGAGTCTAAAGTGTCTACAGCGATTAATTGTAAACTTTAAAAGTAAACTTTGCGAGCCAGAACACAAACTGATGCACCATGTAAAATGATGACTTGGTGTTTGTGATCCACAAGTCATTTGCATTCATGTTTTCTTTTATTTTTTTCCAGGTGAAGCCTTCCACCCCAGTGACCACCATCAACACACAGATTTGTCGGTACCCCCCAACAGTCCCACTGGCCTTTCTTCCCAGCATTCCTCACTCCTGCCCCCAAAGCCGAACTCTGGGCAGCACAGTCATGTAACCTCCTCGTCTGGCACAGGTGTGGCAGCCCACGCTCCCTTCTCCCCGCTGGTACCAAACCTCCACGGCCCTACAGCCAAACTCAACTCTCCCAGTCCAGACAGCCCAACATCTGTCCACAAGCCCAGCCCGTGCAAAAACTCCCACATTCCTGCTGTGAACACACAACACAGCAAACTGGGCACATCTATAATGGGCTGCAACCACCCTTGTAATGGACACAGTGCTGGAACGGTGGCTACATCA
Source organism: Spondyliosoma cantharus (assembly GCA_900302685.1). Taxonomy (NCBI): domain Eukaryota; kingdom Metazoa; phylum Chordata; class Actinopteri; order Spariformes; family Sparidae; genus Spondyliosoma; species Spondyliosoma cantharus. Next base: position 74,493 of record OMLP01046171.1, read on the forward strand.
AATGTAGGCCACCTGACAGCGGGGGCTTGCAGGTTAGTGTTAACATCTCAGTGTTGCTTTTGTTGAATATTTTGAATGGAGAAACCCGATTTCAAGCTTCAATATACAAATAAATCTGAGGGCTAAAGTAAATTCTTTCATGTTTGTAGGGACCAGGGGTGTAAGGGTCACAAAATGACGAATGGAACGTTGTGCCACCCTTCATCTGAGCTGGAAGAGGGGGAGGATGAAGACAGCAGCTCTGAGAGGAGCTCCTGTGCCTCCTCGTCCAACAACCAGAAGGACGGGAAGTACTGCGACTGCTGCTACTGCGAGTTCTTTGGACACAATGCGGTACTTGAAACTTTTTGCTGCTGTCATTGTTATAAGGAGTAACTAGGTGTTCCCTTTGCTATTATGTACTTGTTAAACATTTATACAAAGTTGACACGATAAAGATACAGCAAAATATTGTTTGGTTACAGCCTCCAGCTGCTCCAACAAGCAGAAACTATGCTGAGATCCGAGAGAAACTCCGCACACGTCTGACCCGGCGTAAAGAGGAGCTGCCTCAGCGTCAAGATTCTGAACTGACAGTGACTGGTGCAATCGACAACCGGGATGTAGATGAGCTGCTAGACTTCATTAACAGTTCTGAGCCAAAACCTGTCAACAGTGCCAAGGCCGCCAAAAGGGCACGACATAAACAAAAGAAGAAGGTGTGTGTTTTTTTTGTTCTCCATTCATTTCCTTTGAATATTGCAGGGCTGCTGAAGGGGGACCTGCTGGCCAGAATTGAAAGTCATCAATTAAGGGAACTCTGGATCCCAGTGCCATTTTGCATCTCAACATTGCAATACAAAAGGCATTTGCTTTTGGCTCGTGGCCCTAGAAGGTTAAAGGTTTGGTGAGCCCTGATCTGTGTCTGTGTATATGTATTCTTTAAAAGTTGCAATTGAAATACTGTGTGGGAATGGTGGACCCCGCCACTAATACTACTAAAACTACTTCATAGAGAGGTTATTGCATAATGTAAACCCATTGAATGGCTTTGCTGAAAATGCAGAAAAAGGGGTTTGATGTCATGAAAATCTTAAAGATCATAACTTGAAATCTCAAACTAACCAATTAAAGAATACACAAACAAGATTGTGAATCTAACCAGACATTTGATGCCGAATTTGAGTAATATTGATATTCAGTGCTACAGATCAAGTTTGTTCAATATCCAAAAAGTTATCTCAATAACTATCTCAGTACCTGTTCACACCGTCAAGCCTGTACCATTTCTTTTTCAGGAAAAAGCTCAGCAGGGCAACATGGGTGCTGCAGGCAGTGACCCCCACTCCAATCCATCTGAGCCTGTCGACGAGCCCATCCCTGATGGTTCAGAAGCCAGTCGGTTGCTTGACTGGCCTCAGCTGGAGCTTGAGCGCGTCAATAGTTTCCTCACCAGTCGGCTCGAAGAGATAAAGAACACCATCAAAGACTCAATCCGGGCCTCATTTAGCATGTACGACCTCAATCTGGATGTCAATGACTTCCCAAAGAAGGCAGCCACGTTGGAGGGCAACCACTTACTGTCCCATCTCAATGGTTCCTCAGACCTGCAGCAGATAGACCTTGACCTGGCCCCTCTTTCACTGGGATCCTTTAAAAACCACCTCGACCTGGTTAACGGATGGGAGGACACAACCACTGTGTCATCTCCTAATACCACCACAGCATCAGGGGTCCCTGCTGGGTCCAAGGACATCCAGCGGTTGCACACTACCCCCAGTCTCTCGAAGCTCATAAGGGTTCGGTCCCCAGAAAGATGCACTTCCACTGGATCTGACAGTTTGCCACAGGTGCCAGCGCAAGCTACTGCTAAATCGAAGGAAGACGCCTCCGATCCCAAGAACATGACAGTTGGGAATGGTGGTGCAAAGTCAAAGAAGAATAAAAAGCAGCAGCAAAGACAAGAGCAATCTGTGTCAGAGCAAAACTCCAACAAATCAACCAAAGCTGCCTCTGGGAATGAAACACAGAAAACCAATGAGTTTAAAGAAATGGCTTCTAATGGCTCAAAGGCTGGAAACAAGCAGCCCCAGCACTGTGTGGAAAACCAGAGAAATGGGCCTAAGAAGGCTGAGGAGGGCAGACCATCCAAACATTCAATGAACGGAGCGAACGGTGGCCTCTCGAATGCACAAAGGGGGAAAGGTGACACAGAGACGCGAGGAGGTCGGACTGAGCAGGATTTGGAAAGCAGAGCTCACCCCACCATCTCAGCAAATGGGCAACAACACCAGCAATCCAAGGGGAAAAATAAGAAGAACAAGAACAAGGGTGAAAAATCCGGCAGTGCTATCGGTACAATAATCTATCATTAGCGATGTAAATGCCAAATATTAAGTGTTTTGTTGGTCTGTAATGTTTTTAGCTAATGTTGTCATCTTTATTGTTATTCCACAGATGATGTATTTCTCCCTAAAGACGTGGATCCAACAGAAATGGATGAGATTGATCGGGAAGTCGAATACTTTAAAAGGTAGTTTTAAAAAAGCCTGTATCAAGATAAAAGTAAACCGTCCCATTGACTAATGGCATCACTAAAACACAGCATTCCTTCTCTCCTCTTCCTCCTCTTGTTTGTCTGTCTTTGTTCTCTCCAGGTTTTGTCTGGATTCTGCAAAACAAACGCGCCAGAAGGTAGCAGTGAATTGGTCCAACTTCAGCCTCAAAAAGGTTCCCTCCAATGCAGCTCAATAACTTGGATGAGTGCCAGCAAAAAAAAACTCCATACCACAAACTCTTTCAGTAGAGCCCTATTTGGCCTGAGGCCTTCTCTCATTCCCTGTTTTCTTCTCTTCCTTACTAAGCCAAGGGACCCCTGGTTCAAATTCATACTCTCCATTCAAAAGACTGAAACATAACTTGTGGCTGACAAGCCAGGGATCATTCTCAAGGCCAGCTCTACCCTTTGCTATTATTGCAATGTTCACTAAATGAGAGATGCAAAAATGGAAAAAAAAGTCTGTTGAATCCACTGCATCCATGTGCTTACGTATGTAGTATGTAAACAATTATCTTACATGAAATAAATGTTTTTTATCACAAATCTGAGACATTTTAACGTTGTTAAACTTCTGAATTCCAATCCGTTCAATTTGGTGCTCATCATCCATGACATTTTTGAATTGATAGTTTCTCACCCACGACAGCAGTCTCACTAGAAACTAGAGACCATTTGTCTTCTACTGTACAACCGTCAACAAGTACCACAAGATGGCATTTTGACCTGATTTTACAGAAAAAACACTTGTACCCTCTTCTTGTGCACGGAGCAATGGTGGCAACAATTGCATTGATTTTTACTCACAAGCAGACTGCAGTGCATTTGGTGATTGTTATACTTCTCCATTGGAATACTTTTATTTATTTTTGATCAAATTATTTTGCAGTCAGTGAGAAAAAAACTGAAAACACTTGAGCTACCTGCTACACTGTTGCCTTTTTGTATGAGATCATGAAATTATGTTAAACACATGAATGTTTGACAGTTTTGGGTGCACCAACAACGCTAATAGAAACCTTGTAGGAAAATATCAATTTACGGTGTATAACACTTGGCTCACAGAATGCTTTTAAAAAAAAATATACAAATCCAATTAAGTACCATGCAGATACGTTCCCATGCATGATGTGTAGAACAGAAAAATCTAAATACTGTTCCCCAGTCCTGTATTGGGCAAAGTTGAGTGTGTCAGTTGCTTCAATGTCAATCCTCCCTTGGTGTTAATCTTAAACAATTCTCTCTTTTATAGTGATATCCAATATACACTCTGCCATTTGTAGTAGAAAGTATTTTTACCACAGTTTTCTCACTCCTAAACTGTTATTTTAACTCCTATATCCCAGCAGTGACAGTCACACCAGTGTGCATTGTTAATTTTAATGTTGGAACCATCACACGTTGTTTGACGCATTTAATTTCAATGCTTGTACATACTGAGTGATTATTTTGGGCCCTTTTGAGCCTTTGTCATGCGTTTCTGGGGGCTGTGTGTGTGTGAGATATATTTTCATCCATACTACTCTTTTCCCTGTACTGTGATCTTGGTGGAACCTTGTGCCTCAGCTAGCCTATCTGAAGTCCAAGTTCTTGATAATCTTTCAATGACAAATATCACTGAAGAGTTGATGACCTATGGGAGGAGAGCTTGAGATTGACACCAGTAACCATGTTTTCAGCTGATGGCTTTCATTGAGATGGATGAATTTCTTTCTTGAATCTGTGCTGAGATTTTGTTTTCATATAACATCTCTGATGCTTTCCAGGTTATATACAATTAGAGAAGATTATCTTAATGTTTCGAATGTAGATTTATACTATATCAATAATAGCCAAGTGTATGTTGGCTTTTCTTTTTTTTAAATTCACTTTTGATACTGTGAAAAATCTTTCGTTCAGAAAGATTAAAACAATACAGTTTTGACAAAAATAAAGTGTGGTGTTTGCTTTCTACGTTTATCTTTTGAGTTTGGTTCCCATGAATCCTGTGCACGGTCCGACCGAGTCGCTTTGCAATGATTGGACACGTCGTCTCGATGAGGTTTGACCCTTCCAGCGGTCCGTACAGCATCAAGGCTTCCTGTGTTGTGTGGTGTAAACATGTGGATTCGCTGTATTTATTGAGTTGTTTGCCGAGTATTTGGTCGGAAATTCTGTGGCTTTAGTACGTGGAGAACGTCACTTTATTAAAAATTAAAATGGAGACCGAAAATCGACCCAAAAAGGTAAGTTAAGCGTATTCTGTCGTTGACATTATGAATGGTTGCACTAGCTAACACTCGCTAAAGTTAGCTAGCTAGCCAAGCTTTAAAGTGTCCTTCAACGCTCGTATGTCGTTCCTAAACATTATTGTAAGCGTGTTCACGGATCGATAGATGGCGTGAAACTTAAGTGTTTCAATAATATGCAATTTGCAACTACATTTTATATGAATGTGTAAACTGCTAAAGCTTAACGTTACACAAACGACTAAGTTAGCCAACATGCTACGACATCCACGGTCACTACGTATCTACGACGTTTTTCACTCCACAAAAGTTACAAGTGATCTCAGAAACATTGATCTGCAACAATGTCAGAGTTGGCTCATTAGAGTAACACTTGAAAGGTTTTTCAGTTCATTAATAACATTCTTAGGTTGAAAACCGCAGCTATAAAAGGCACAATTAATGTTCTCCTTCAATATCAGCTAGAATGTTTGTAATTGACGGTAGTGTAAAGCAGTAAGTGTAAAGTGAGTAAATAACTCACTGCGCACACACACACATCTATCTGTCTGTATGAAACTACTCGCATATCTCTTTCGAAAACAGTTAGTTATTGTTGACAAATAGTCACTGGACGGAAGGTGAAATAGCCGAAGTGAGGGACAGTAAATTATGTAATGGCTCTTGCCATCACTACCACAAACTGTTCATTCTAAAAACAAAACAAATAACTGTTGCTCCCAATTATGTCCTAACAATTGTACATTGTACAACATGCAGGGCTAATTAAAGAAATCTGGCTTTGGATAATTGGGTCATAACATGGCTCTAAAAAAGAGTTTAATATCCAATCACACGAGATTTAAGGCGAAGCGATATATTGTGTCCATTGCCAAGCTTTGATAAAAGCAAGCCAAGGATGACTGCTGAGCTCAACACCATTATTGCAACTAAAGATTCCAAAAAGAGGACAAGTTCTTTCAACAAACTGCAAAGTTCACACTTAGACAGACCTTTTATAGGAGTGTAAAGCCTACATATGATGTTGATATACGATGTGTCAGAATCTGTTTTTGTAATGGCTGTTTCTTTTCTGCATGGTATAATGTGCATACATTTCTCTTAAGGACTTGCACTGGATGTGTTTGAAGGCCATTCTGTCTGAATGTTGGGTGTAACCTCTGTAGAAGGGAAAACAAAAGGTCACACTCTGCTACTGCTAAAAATGCAATGTGCTTGTGTAGAGATCCTATGGGGAGGAGGGCCAATCCGGCTCCGAAGGATCGGAGGCTGATGATTATGTTCCATATGTTCCGGTCAAAATAAGAAAACAGCAAATGGTAAGTGACTGTCCCCTGGCATCTTTGACACTGAAGAAAGTAGTAAGGATGCACCATTAAGATCCAGTGCTTTGGTAAAGGGCTCAAGACCTGATAAAGCAGATCAGAGATGATGGCCAGACATGACCTTTCTCCATTGTATACTTGTTTCTTTATCAGTGTCACAGGAAAGCCTGGCCTTATGTTACCTCACATACAAATAAGTAAGTTCAACGCAGTCAGATATGTAGATTTTAAAATTTGGAACAAAATGGCACTGGTATAGGACTGGGAATCTACTGAATCAGAAGCAGGAAAGGAAGTGTAGATGGTGCATTCCTAATTAAGGCTACATAACATTGTAAAAGTTGTATCATTTTGAAAATTATATTTTGGTTTTTGGTATATTTTTGGTTGAATAACCACATTTTCAATTTTAATGCATTTTTTGAACGTGTACTTCGCAGCTACAAAAGATGTTACGCCTGCGGGGAAAGGCAGTCGACGAGGAGCAGAAAGACAGTGGGGAAGAGCAGAGGGATGAGGATGAAGGTCTTGGCCCACGCTCCAATGTCAGTCTCCTCGACCAGCATCAGCACCTTAAGGAGAAAGCAGAGGGTATCGAGTTCATTCACAAACTGCTCTGGATTATGATTGTTGCCCCTTCAGTTCTTTTCACTCTAAGACTAACTTATTACTGACATCATGGTTCTATGATGTCTCACCTGTGTTATGTTTTTGTATTTACAGCCCGCAAGGAGTCCGCAAAGGAAAAACAGCTGAAAGAGGAAGAGAAGATTCTTGAGAGCGTTGCAGAGGGCAGAGGTAAAATTCAAATTCCTGTGAAGCCATGTTGAACTCTTAATCTGATTTATTCTGATAAACATCTAGATGTTGAAATGGCTGCAAAACTAATTCTCTCTCTCTTGTCTGTCAGCTCTGATGTCTGTGAAGGAAATGGCCAAAGGTATCATATATGACGATCCCATAAAAACAAGGTAAGTCCGACATCAGTGAAAAAATAAAGTTATTTATTTTTATTTTTTTAATGTTTCATTTAACCTGAATGTTCTTCATAGCTGGAAAGCTCCACGCTACATCCTGAATATGCCGGACACCCGACATGAGCGCGTCAGGAAAAAGTTTCACATCCTGGTTGATGGAGATGGCATCCCTGCTCCAATCAAAAGCTTCAGGGAGATGAAGTTTCCACCAGGTTACTAGACACTCTGTCTCCCGCACATGAACAACACACTGTCCGCCTTGTACAGAGAAAATGGCACTGCGACATGATTAACAACTGGCAAATAATCTGTTTTTACAGCAATTCTAAAAGGTTTGAAAAAGAAGGGTATTGTGCATCCCACGCCAATTCAAATTCAAGGAATCCCTACAGTGTAAGTACAGTGAATGGGCATACACTTTTAAAGTGGCTTGTAGAATGTATAACGTATCTTAAGTAAATTTAAACCATTCATGAATTGACAGTGTTTTGTCTGTAGTCTGTCAGGTCGAGACATGATTGGAATAGCCTTCACCGGTTCTGGAAAGACATTGGTCTTCACTTTGCCCATCATCATGTTCTCCCTGGAGCAGGAGAAGAGGCTGCCTTTCTTTAAGAGGGAGGGACCGTATGGACTCATCATCTGTCCCTCAGTAAGACATACAAAACTATTTAATCGATGAGACAGCTCGTATTGTAGCGGGTGACTTTAGGAGTCTCCCTCCAAACTTTTGAATAAGTTTTAAAACTGTGCATGACCACCAAAGGCACAAACGATTGTACTGTTTCTACTCCAAACAGATGGCGTTGACTCTGAGCAAGCTTGCCTTTTCGCAACTAAGCATATCTGATTTTAATGCTCTCCCCTTTGTTCCAGCGAGAGTTGGCGAGGCAGACTCATGGCATCATCGAGTACTATTGCAAGCTGCTGGAGGAGGAGGGAGCGCCTCAGCTGCGTACTGCCCTCTGCATCGGAGGAATGTCTGTCAAGGAGCAGATGGAGGTAGTAAAACAGTAAGTATGAGTGAAGAGTTTGAGTGAAAAACAATCTGCTTCTGTCCATTATCCAGAATTTCAGTATGAATAAGTACTGAGCAAAAAATGCGCAATTCAGCTACAATAATTTATTCAGAGGGCGAGAAAACATGAAAAGGTTAAGACAAAATGCATCACGAACTTGAATAATGTATTGTAAAAATATAAGCAGTAAATGTTTTTTAGGTCATTTTCCATCTGAACTGGTATCTCCTCTTGGATATAGTGGCGTCCACATGATGGTCGCAACCCCTGGCAGACTGATGGACTTGCTGCAGAAGAAGATGGTGAGTCTGGACATCTGCCGCTACTTGGCTCTGGATGAGGCTGATAGGATGATTGACATGGGCTTCGAAGAAGACATCAGAACCATCTTCTCCTATTTCAAGGTGAGATCGTCCTCTGCATAATATTTGTCATTGACAGAACTTCAAATAAGCTGCACACTGGATGATGCACTCAAAGATGGACATAAATTCCTTATTTTTAGCTGGTTGAGCACAATCACCACTTCATTTTAATTTACAAACTTGAAAGCTATTTTGGCATTTCTACTAAATGTGTCCTTAAATTCAGCTGGCCAATATAATTTCGAGCAGAGCTAGGCCATGCAGATGCACGTAAACTCTGCCTTATTTATCTGTAGCACTACTAAAAGTTGTTATTACTGTATTTTCCGGACTAGTCGCACCAATCTACTTGTCATCTGTTTGTAAGGTTGGTATTGATCTTTCACACCCATTATCTCACATCATGTAAAAATATCTTAGAAACAGTCAGTATTCATTCAGCATATTTTTGGAATATTTCTCGGTTTTATTTTGAAATAGCTCTCTGAAATTTCAACCTACAAATGACAAGTAGATTGGTGTTGGTAGGTTGAAATTTCAGAGAGCTATTTCAAAATAAAACCGAGTAATATTCATAAAATTTGCTCAATGAATACTGATTGTTTCTAAGATATTTTTTACATGTTTTTCTGGCAGATAATGGTTGTGAAAGATCAATACCAACCTTACAAACAGATGACAAGTATTTTGGTGTTGGTAGGTTGAAACTTCAGAGAGCTATTTCAAAATAAAACTGAGTAATATTCCTAAAATATGCTCAATGATTACTAATTGTTTCTGGAATATTTTAACATGTTTTTCTGGCAGATAATGGTTGTGAAAGATCAATACCGACCTTACAAACAGATGAGAAGTATTTTGGTGTTGGTAGGTTGAAATTCCTGTGAGCCATTTCAAAATAAAATGGAGAAATATTCATATAATGCTCACTTGACACTCATTGTTTCTGGGATATATTCAAATGTTTTTTTCTTGTTTTGTTTTTCTGGGAGAAAATGGTTGTGAAAGATCAGTACTGACTCTAAAAACAAATGAGAAGTGTTTTGGTGTTGGTAGGTTGGAATTCCTGAGAGCTATTTCAAAATAAAACTGAGAAATATTAATAACTAATGTTGACTGAACACTTCTTCTTTCTGGGATATTTCAAAATGTTTTTTTCTGGGAGATAATGGTTGTGAAAGA
>OMLP01046173.1:8423-25200 GCA_900302685.1 Spondyliosoma cantharus
TACACTGGCCGAGTGTGATGGAAGAAAGGAAGGATAGAGACTTTTGTTCATCCCTTGTATGGAGTATCTCATTAGACCAGTAGATGTAGGGGCCCCCCAAATGACTGTTCGCCTGGAGCCACAAAATGGCTAAGTTCGCCACTGATTAGGTGTGTAACGGTTCTGAACTGAAACCGAAAACCTAGGTTCGAAGGACTTAGGTTTAGAAACTCATTCTAACTTCCCGAACCTCGGTTCATCCCCGCCCCGCCCCTACCACACATGTGTGGCAGGTCAGTTTTATTTCTGCAAGATGGGTAATAAACCTGAGCTCACAGATCCCCCGGCCACATTCCAGTCAGCCGTGTGGAGACATTTTGGGTTTCCAGTGGATATTAAGGAGGAAGGCAGTCGACACTGAGCTCACTCAGCCCAGCGGAGCAGCAAGTGACCCCTAATTTCGTGTCTGCTGCGTTACGGCTCCGATCCAGTTTTGCTCCGCCGTCCAACGTCCTCCAGCAGTCCCCACCGGTGCATTTTGAGTCGCCACGGCACAGTACGGTAGACAGCTGGCGTCGCGAGGCCGAGGAGTTCCCGCAATAATCACATGATCACTCGCGACCGCAGTTATAGGTATGTGTCATAAAAACAACAGCAGGAAGTGTTCCGACCAAAGGATTAGTAGAAGAGCTTGTGTTTGTCTCTTTTTTGAGATTTGTGTGCTGGTGTCAACACGGAGTGTTTTATTTTGAAAAGTAACCTAATGTCATATTGTTGTTTCTGTGTTTATTTTTGTATTCCTGGATAGTTAAGAGATTAATAGAAGTGTTTTTTTAGATTTTTTTTTTTTTATTGTGGACTGGTCTAAAGAGAAGTGTTAAAGTCTTGGTTAAGTTAATATAACGTAAGTAATGTTCATGTTCTTGATATTGCAACGCAACAAAAGTTTTCCAAAAGGTGTTTCAGTATGTTTTTAAAAACCGAGGTTTGAACTGAACCGTGAGTCAAAAACCGAAGTTTTATCGTGGGTTTGGTGAACCATTACACCCCTACAAATTATATATTTTTTAAATCCAGATGTAACATCACATAAGGAACCTAAGCATACTTTATAGAATTACTGTACATTCCAGCTCTAGCCTTGAGGAGTACCGTCAGCAGGAGGAGAGTCTGAGTGCAGAGCTAGAGCGGGGCCGCCAGCGCACTGAGGAGGTGAACCAGGAGCTGGGCCAGGTGCTCGAGGAGCTGGGGAACGCCTCTCTAGACAGCCAGGAAAGCAGACGCCAGCTGCAGCGCAAAGAGCTGCTAGAGAAGCTCCGCAGACTCTACCCTGAAAGTGTGGTGAGAGACAATGAGAAGGGACCACTGTTAGAATGCAGTGAGAGGCAGAAAACATGTTGAGGATTTCTTTTCTTTGGAAAACAAAAAACATGTCAGCCAAAAAAGCTATCTAACTAGTCTCACATGGTGAGTGTCAATCTACGGCACTGCAAATAACAAATCTCTGGATATGACAGACAGTGATCAGACAAGTTAGGTAAGTAAGGAAATACCTTCTTCCAGCAGCAGGATCAGCACCCTGAAGAGTGCCATGGTGCACAGTCCTGAGAGTAATATTCAACTTCTTGAGAGCAACCACCCTTTATGCTAAATTTAGTTTCCTTGAAGATGATAATAAACCTCCACATGTTATGTCTACAAATCAGAAGAAATGTTTTACTTCAAGCATCGCTAAAATATATTGTAGCTATATCCACTTTAGTTCTTGGTCATTCATAGTTTAGAGCTCGCTTGGCTGCATCTTGAGAGAGAGATGTATTTTTTTTTTTGAAAGGTAAAAAGTTCTCACTTGAAAGTTTTTTTTAAACTTTTCACTTGATTAGGTGTCTTTATTTTTCTTTTCAAATATTTATTTTTTCCTGTCCCAGTATGGTCGTCTGTCAGACTTATGTTGCCCCACCCATAAGAAGTACCAACTTGCTGTCACAAAGGTGTGCGGCCAATTCATCAATGCCATTGTAGTGGCCTCGGAGAAAGTAGCCCGTGACTGTATCACTTTCATCAAGGAGGAGCGAGCTGAACGTGAGACCTTCCTGCCCATCGACTACTTGGATGTGAGTTGTAACTAATATAAGCCAAGAACAGCAGGTAAAGTTGTGTCATGGATAACCCTGACTACTGTGTGCCTAGGTGAGTCCTCTGAGTGAGCGACTGAGGGAGATACCTGGTACCAAAATGGTGGTTGATGTCGTACAGGTTAACGCTTCCATAGGTGCCAACCAGCTGAAGAAAGTTATGCTGTTTGTCTTTGGCAATGCCTTAGTGTGTGAAACCATCAAAGAAGCAAGGAGCGTGGCCTTTGATAGGCAGGAGCGCCATAAGGTAAACTTAGCCTTCAGCTGTGGATTTTGCAGTTAGGGTCAGTTAAATCCACAAAAGCATAAGATATTTTTCGGCTCACTCAAGCTGCATATCAGTTAAGTGTCTGTTTATGACAAAGGTGATTAGTACTGTTAGTGTGGCTCCATCTGTTTCATCAAAAATGTCCCCTTAAGATATTGACTCCAAACATAACAAAGTTTATTGTTTCAACCATTTACTCAAAAATTTTCTGCCCACTTTTACTCAAATCAATTAGCATGTTTGGGCTTGAAAATCCAAGTAAGAATGTTGCCTTAAAAAAAGGCAACACTAAAAATCTTGTGGACCTAGCAGATCCATTTAGTACTACCACCTTCAGCCTGGAACTTGCTTACTGACATGTAATTAGATGTCTTTTCTGTAGACAGTATCTCTGGATGGGACAATGTTTGCAAAATCCGGTCAGATCTCTGGAGGCTCCAGTGACCTTCAGACCAAAGCTCAATGCTGGGACCAGAAGACCATGATGAAGCTGAAGGAACGCAAGGACCAGCTGACAGCAGAGCTGCGAGTGAGTCAACACAGAAAACGTCAAATATTTTGGAAGATTATAGAACCTGAACTTAATGGTCTCAACCAAAGACTATGGTTGCCCTTATCATCTACATACTGTATATGTATTACTGAATCATTCTGTCAAGGATGAGACACACAAATGTTCTGAAATTATTATTTATGATTGAATAATTAATTCTAAATTACGTTGAACTCTCTGTTGTGATCCTGTGACAGGATTTGATGAGGTTGAAGCGGAAGGAGTCTGACCTGAAACAGATCATTGCTCAGGCTCAGGGTGCAAAGACCCGCCTCAAATACTCCAAAGCTGAGCTGGAAAACCTTCAGAAGAAAAACATCCTTAAGTGCCAAGCGGTAGGGTCACAGAACTTTGACTTTCTTAAATGTAACACTAGAATTGAGGGTGTGTTCTTTGACACTGTTCTTTGAATCCGTACATAGACATACTGAGATATATTGTGTCATGGTCATAATGCCATGGGTCATGTCCTGCTAATTATGTTTAGGAGATTTCTCGTATGGAGAGTGAATCAGCAAACCTGGAGTCTCAGATCCAGATGCAGCAGGAGGGTGTGGAGGCAAAGGATACAGAGATGGGAAAGATAAGAGAACAGATCCACCAGGTACTGCTGTCTGTTCTACGTCCTCCAGTTTCAGCACATGGCCTTGACAACAATGTTGCCCCTCATGCTGATGACCTAGTTGATGTATCGTCATTATTCTCAGTGCAATATTGCCTGATTTAAATTACTTCATGCACAGGGGTTTTAGGCCATAACCCTTGGCATACAACAGAGAGGCTAGTGAGTTAAAAAAAAAGCCAAATTATGCATGCTTAATAATATATTAGACTGTCACCTGCTAAAGCCACTAGTGGACAGACTTAATTGCCAAATCAGCCACTGCCGATTGGCTGGTTACGTGTTCTAACAATGTACATATATGCTCTGTATATTTAGATCGAGGACTTGGTGTTTTCTGACTTCTGTGCTGAGATTGGTGTGGACAACATCAGAGAGTATGAGCAGGAGCATCTGAAACAGCAAACAGAGCTCGACAAGAAGCGGTACAGCAATCACACACCAACATCTTCAGTCACATGTGCTAAAATTAATCAGAAAAATCTGTGATGAATATATCACAATTAAGTACTAAACATGAGTGATTTTAGACCACCTAGAACCGAAAATTAACCGAAATTATTGTAAGTGGCTTTTTGTTACAATCAGAGAGGTGCTTAAGTATAAGGTTAACAATTTTTAGACTGAACACGAAGTGGAACATGAACTCTATTTTGCTAGTGTTCAAAAAGATGGCCAATATTACATTTACTGCTTATATTGAAAGACTTGTATATTTCGTTCATGTAACGTTTGTGTCATGTAATTAGAATATGATTTTTGTTTGTACTACAATGATGGTATTCATGTACAAGTTCTCAGTGACACGTTGATCTGTTCAGGCTGGAGTTTGAGAGTCAGCGCACTCAACTGTATGCACAGCTGGAGTACGAACAAAACCAACTGGAGCAGCAGAAGAAGAAGCTCCATAAAATGGAGGAAACCATTGACAAGGAGGAGAGGACCGTGGCTGAGTACAGGAGGGTAGTCATCTAAAAAATTAACTCTATGATACTGATAGTCTACTACGATCAAACTGCCTGTAATGTGGCTGAAATGTGTCCACAATGGCAGGTTTAGTTACTTATGAACAGGGCAAGTTTTCTTTACCCACCTTCCCCTGAAATACATATTCTTCCAAATTGCATTTCAGAACAAGTCTGTATTCAGATCACAGTGTGTCCATTTCTGGACACACTGTGGCTTATGTAAAATAATGCCTTTCTGCGATTGCAGCCTATTTTTGGCCTGATTTTTGTATTCACCCTCAGGATGAGGACAAGCTGCTGGTGGCTGTGGAGGAGGGTCAGAACAAACTGCTGGAGCTGCAGAACCAGCTGCTGTCAAAGAAGAGCCAGGTGGTCACTGCCAAAGCTGAGATGGACCAGAAAACCCAGACCGTCCAAGAGATAAATAAGTAACCTCACTACTAATACTCCAGTGCTATTGGCACTGCTACTAGTTTCTGCTGACATGTCTCCCGTAAAAACTGAGTGTGTCTTACTGTCTTTGATTTTTTGTAAACTTTTAAAGATATACCCGTGATCTAGATATAACAAAAATGGCAACGTCGGCACCGTAAATAGAAAGATTAAATCTTGCTGCTAAATAGATTCAAAGGTCTTTTATCTGATAAAAGCTAGAACTAAGGAATTACTGTTTTCTGATTTATGGTTGTTTTTATCCGTAGTATCAACCAAATCATTAGTTAATGATTACCTTTCTGTAGGTTCTTGTCTCTGCAATATGAGGAAAGTCCAACTTCAAACAAGCACTTTTTTCACTCTGTCTTTCTTTCAGACAGTTGGTCAAGCTTCAGCGGGAGGTGATGAGTGCAGAGACGGCCTTGGAGCAGAAACGTTTGGCCAGACACAACTTACTGCTGGCCTGTAAGATCCAGAGTCTGCCCATCATTCTGCTGTCAGGGAGCCTGAATGAAATCAGTGAGGTGCAGGTAGGACATAAGTGTAGAAGTCTCTTTTGATAATAGATTGTTCTTCATCCCTTCTGAATTGCTATTTCAACACCAGTCCTGCACAATTTTAGAAAGTACTGGATATTAATTTGAGCTCAAATTAGCATATTTAGAAACAAAAAAAGAATGTAATAAAAGGACGCTGCAGAAACCCTCACATTAAAGTAATGACTACTGAGAACCCCTCCTGATTTTTTGAGAAACTAAAGAAATTAAAGAACTTGAAGCAATTTTGGTGTCGGTTATCAATGACTGATGACTGATTCATGTCTTTGCAGTTGGACACAGAATCTGAAAGCACTTCAGCCACCATTGACATCTACGAGAGAGAGGCACAATTAGTCATCGACTACTCCAGCCTGGAGGCAGAGCTCGGGGTGAGACATGGAGCCCCATGATTGCCCTAATTTTCTCTTAGTGCAGTTTATTTATACACATGTTTATTTGTGTGAATGCAGCATCTGCAGGCAGAGGAGGAGGTGGAGGCCTACTTGGAGAAGCTGAAGGAGTCACTGTCCACCGTAGAGGGAGTGCTGCATTGCACCACTGCCCCCAACCTCAAAGCTCTGGAGAAGATGAGGGAGGTGAAAGACAAGTTACACGGAGTGATACAAGGTATGTTTATCTCAGTTTTAATTTCAACATTAAACTCTTCATAGGTATAATCAATCTGCTGTGTATTTAATGTCTTATTAACAATATTTGTATACATTTTCTGAACTGTCAGTGTTTACAATTTCTTCAGCATTTCATTCCCACATGGGATTTCTACTGCATGTTGCAATACATTTGAGTTGGTCTGTGATAACTAAGGTACGTGAACGGCTGATTCAACTTGTCTTCAACCTGTCCCTTCCGCAGCATTTGATGCCAGCACCAGAGCTGCCAGAAAATGCAGTCAGGAATTTGAGCAAGTCAAATCCCAACGCTTCCATCTCTTCAGCCAGTGCTTTGAACATGTGTCAGTCGTAATCGATCAGATCTATAAAAGAATATGCAGGAACAGCAGTGCCCAGGTGAAGCGACAAAACCTCAACCACAGAAACACAAACACACTTGTTTCTTTATTTATTGTGTTTATCTGCATTTTTGTCATTTTAATTCACTCATCCACGAAAATGTTTGTAACAAATTATCTTAGCATAAGCCTTACTTAACTGCACTTGGCATCCTGTGTAATTCATACTCAAAACAAATTGGACTGGTATGGGCCAGGGCTAGCTGGTTAGAATGCTAACTTTGGTAGGTATACAGTATATATTGATTTAACTGACCCACTGTCGTTCCCTCATCAACAATGTAAACTATACATAATTATTTTTGGCACTGAGCATTGCAGAATGTGCTTCAGACAAGAAAAGGTGTCTTAAATGACAAGCTCCAATAAATGAAATCAAAATAGACTTTTACATGCTCTCCAGGCCATTCTGAGTGCAGAGAATCCTGATGAGCCATACCTTGGTGGCATCAACTACAACTGTGTGGCGCCGGGAAAACGCTTCATGTCCATGGACAACCTGTCGGGTGGAGAAAAGGCCATCGCTGCCCTGGCTCTGGTGTTTGCCATCCACAGGTAACACTGGGCTCAAACCCTGAAACAGACTATATTACATTAGATTACAATACATCAGATTGTAAAAGTAGAGGTTAGTTACATGTAATGAATGTAATAGTACCAGATATAATAATTAAATAAATAATAATATATAATATATATATAATAATATATAATAATAGTGAGTAGACTAAAGATAATAAAGCATCTTTAATGACAGATTGAAAAACAACCATCCGATTTCTTAGGAACCCGTGTTTGGTAAACGTTAATATAGCTGGACAGCTGGATCATTACCACACACAGCTATAAAAATATAAAAAAGGATTTGTAGTTATAGCACAGCTGTTGTCACACCATGAAATGTCTTTGAGAAACTACAGTTTCTTTTGGAGGGAAAAACAGGTAGCTGACTTATCTTGCAACGATCAGTTTTTAAACTGACGAATTGACTAATAAAGTATATGCTCTGTAGTTTGGAGAGCCTGTTGACCCTCTTGTCTTTTGAATCATCAACTTTACATGAAGAACTGTTTTCTGAAGAGACACTTGGCTCTCATCTATCACCATTGCTTCTTACTTCTTTTCTTTTGTCCTAACGACAAAGTATAATATCAAAGCCTCTTCACCTCTATTGACTTATACTTGATTCCTTCCGAAAGCACTTGTCCCATATTATCAACCATCGCTTTGCATCGGTTTTAACGGTTGAGGCTCTGACGTGAATTTTCTGGGCTGTTTGGCACACTGGTGTTCATGTCATTTCTCTCAGCTTTCGCCCTGCTCCCTTCTTCATCTTGGACGAGGTGGATGCAGCCCTGGACAACACTAACATTGGCAAGGTACGATTAATGGCCTACATTAACTACACTACTGCTGAGACAATTTATTAAGCAAAAACGCAAATATGATTTAATTCCATGCTCTCCAATGTGCTGCTTTGTCTGTTGTATATCATTGAAAACTAATTATCTTTGAGTTTAGCTGTTGGTTGGACAACAATTGTTCACATTCTATTAACAATGTATGTAATTTTTAGTGTTTTCATCTAAAATTCTTACATATTGAACCTGTCCACTGTAATTGAAAAAATTGAAAATGTAATCACACAATTTTACTTCAGGGCATTTAGCATTCTTTGGAATTACAGTCACATAGTTTGTGATTGAAATACCATCAATCACAAACAAAGATCAGTGCGTGTTTACCCTGTTATCTTATTTTTATGGATTATATTTGTGCATACCTAGTGTGTGTGTTTCATTTGTATCCAGGTGACCAGTTTCCTCAGGGAGGAGTCCAGGGAGAACATGCAGATCATTGTCATCTCCCTAAAGGAAGAGTTTTTCTCCAAGTCTGACGCTTTGCTGGGAGTCTACTCAGATGTAACAAACTTTTAAATTGTGTTCCAAATTGAAGAAAATTTCTTAATGTGTTATGACGACGCAGTCACTGCTGTGTTCTCTCCTTCACAGTTTGATGAATGTATGTTCAGCCGCATTCTGACCCTGGACCTGCTGCCCTACCCTCTGGTTGAAGAGGACAAAGAGAAGGCCAGAGAAGGATAAGACAGGACACGTGTAGCCTGGACTCACCTGCCTGAAGCCATTACATGTGTGGTTCTTGCCATGTCTTTGGTTCTCAGAGTGTTCATCTGTTGACTAAAGTGTGCAGGCAAAGTAGTTACCTCAAACACGTTTTCTATTTTCCATTTTAGGCTGTTTTACTAAAAAGATTTTAGTGATTCTTGGGGAAAAGTTTTTAGCATTTGACTGCATTTATGTCTACCCCACAAAGACGTTCTTAAATACAACTGTACTACTTCTTGAATGGAAATCTAAATAGAAACTTGTTTATCTCCATAGGATGTTCCATGTTCTTAAAGGTGATGAAAGTTAGTGTGTTTGTATTTGTTAATTATATTGTTTTGTACTCAAGTTATGCTTTTCAGCTTGACTTCTGTCTTGAACATTAAAGTTTAAGTGTAAGATACTCTGGGCTTTTTTATTGTGTGTATTATATCTAGAGATGTCTGTTGGCCAATTAGACTACAAGTTTTGAAGTTCTACCATGATTTACACATCCTAAGTTTGAGTGTCCACATTATTATTTCCACGGTCATATTGTTTTTAAAGTCCTGTATTTGTAAACTTCTTGAGAGACTTTGATTCATTTTCACAATAATTTGTAATGGGGCTCATACATATACATAGAGTTGTGAAAAGTTTACATACACTTGTAAAGAACATGTATATCAGTGTTGAGTTCCAGTGATCAATGCTGAGCTCCTTACACTTTCCCATTTGAGTGTTTGTGCCTGAGTCTAATGGTGGTCAAACAAACCTTATTAAAATGGACTCAAAAAAGTCTTCAGCTGATGTCATTATATCACAATCAAGAGTTAATCAAGTTAAGAGGCAGTGCTTCAAAGCAAATTTGATTACCACACCTTTCTATAATCACCGCAATTGATTGTTGAAGTTGCTGTATGTATATTTTTGACCCAGCAGATTTGTTCACATTGTTAGAGGACCAATAATAAATTCATTGTCGAACCAAACTCAATGTCTTTGTGACTATAGTGTGTATTCGACTCATTCATCACAGAAAAAATGTGGTTGTAGAAATCACTGAGCTCAAGACTGCCACGATTTACAAATGTATGTAAACTTTTCACCACGACTGCATAAATACAAATACATGTGTTCGACCTCGGGTGCAGTGGGGGGCGGTAATGCGCTCGTCTGGACAACCCCGTGATCAATATTTACGGAAGTGGTTCCTCATTGAACTCAAGTCTCAGTAGTGACTCATAGCTCCAGTGTCCTATGTTGATGTTAAAATACTTCATCCTTTCTAAATTAGCTCTTAGCGTTATCACTCATTGTCAATATTACACTCGGAACCCAACGCCAACTGACCGACAGCCTGTTGGCTAGGAGATGTCAACCAGCAACGGATGATACGTGGCTCACATAGCTAGCGTTTAGTTTGAAATTGCGAAGCTAACGACGTTAGCACTCACTTTCAGTTCCCTTCGTGTGGACATGGTTATCTGGTTGTCAGGTTGGGTGTTTTAGGAAGTCATATGAAGTGTCTCGGTGGTTGTATCCGATAACGTTATTTAAAGTGTATGGCTGCTGTTTCTGGAAGCGTTGACAAAAGCTAACCGCTAGCTAGCTAGCTAACCGAGCATTAGCACCATGGGAGCAGAGCAGAGCGGAGATGCGGAGCACAAACAGTCCGATTACAGTTCATCGGGTGAGTGAGACTGCCTGCATTGTTAATTTCTGATTTCGTATTTTATCATTGTCATTCAGTGACTCAATGTCACATCAGCAGTTTTGTGTTACAGAGGTTATCGGTAGTATAAGTGCTGTTATTCTCCAAATGAAGTGGTAGAAGTACTCACTTCCTCCCTGAAGGAGGAGTAAGTTAGCAATACCACCAAGTAAAAATTAACAGTATAAGTTCTGCACTCAAATTCCCTAAGTGTAATGGTTTTAACAGTAAAATATATTTAGGTTTGGGGGCAATGTTATTATTGATGCATAAAGATCAACGACAACATTTAAAGTTGTAGCTGGGTTGAAGTGGAGGTTATTTGAACTACTTCATATAGTGGAGGTTGGGTCGAGCAGTCTGCAGAGATCTATCTATGTCTCTATCTCTATCTGTTGTTGAGTAAAATAATCAATCATTCGCTCCAAAATGAAGTGAAATTGATTAAGCTATATAATGTAGTACGATGGGAATTCTTCATATTTTTATTTTAGCACAGTACATGAGTAAATGTATTAGTAATGTAATGCCCAGGTGGCTTGTATGTAGTCAATGATGATTCAGATAGACCAAGTTTAAAGTACTAAACGAAAGTGATCCTTGAAAAGTTTATAAAAAGTGTTTTCAAGTTTGCTAGTCTTATGATTGGATTTTTACATAGTGTCAGCTAAGTACTGTCTGAATAGTCTAATAGCACGCTTGTCATTGCAGTGGTGCCTTCTCCAGCAAAGCAGAAGGCAAAGATGGACGATATTGTGGTTGTGGCCCAGGGGACTCAGTCCATGCGAAATATCCACAACGACCCAGATGTCATAAAGCTTCAAGAAATACCCACCTTTCAGCCACTTTTGAAAGGTAACGCTTAAGTCTCCCAGATGCTGATGTGGTTTCAAGTCTTTCAGGGACCGTTCATAAAGACAAATCAGGTACATCCAGGTAATTGTACATGTATCAAGTATAAAACCACCATCACTGATTTGGGACACCAGGTGGAATAGGTGCCATTTCACTCAACTCAACTCAAAGCAGAAGTCAGAGAAAATATCTGCACACTGCACTGACGGCATCCAATAGATTAAATATAAAGGCACCATCTTCGATCTCTGCAGTAAGTGTTGACGTATGACAAATCATTTAGATTTAAAATGTTGCTCTGTAAATAAGATTTAATGCTAAGTGCTGACATTTTGTCAGACTAACACCATGCAAGTTTTCAAATGAAGATGCTGAGTTTCATCTAATTTTCAACCAGTCCATTTTGAAGTTATGTGCAGTGAAGCTGATGTCACTGCAACTCATTAGCACTGTGTCGGAAGTTGTATAATGAGCCAAGATTCCTGTGTAGGCGCACTCCTGAAATAGCAGGAGGGGTAGTTCTGTCAGGTCCTGTGCAAAGCTAATTACAATAATTATCAAGTGCTACGTCCTTGTCAAGTGTTACTCTGCTCCGACATGTCCATGTAAGTAATTTGATCTTCACTCTCCACAGGAGTGCTGAGTGGCCAGACGTCACCCAGCACTGTGTGTCTGGAAAGGCTGGATGCTGCCCAAGTCCTGCAGCTCTGCATCCGATACCAGGACCATCTACACCAGTGTGCTGAGGCCGTGGCCTTCGACCAGAACGCCCTGGTCAAGAGGATCAAAGAGGTGAGAAGACCATAGTGAGGAATGAGACATTTAGCATATAGGGCGTAATTATTTTTCACTCAAGCACCAATATTAAACATTGTGTTCAACGACTAGCACTGCCACTGACATGAATACCTTTTTGTTTCAACAGCTAACAGTTAATGATTTTAAATGATTTTTGCTGGAATGATTAGTCGGTTGAGAGAAAATCCATCAACAATTATTTTTACAATTTTATTTGTTTGGACAAAACAAGTAATTTGAAATCTTAGCATTGGCACTGCAAATTGTGATTGGCACTTGAAATTAAAATGATTGAATCATTGAGAATAATTAGGAATACATCATACTGACAACCGGTAATGAGCTGCTTCTCCTTGCTTATACACATAAGTTAGCCGGCATTCATATGAAAATAACTGTTTCGTCTTATTTAATAAAGAGAGATGCACCTGGGAAAGGCTATGCCAAAACTTTACAGAAACTTGCAAACTTGTTTTTGTACTGTACACTAATATGTGCTCTACTGAAATGATATCCATGTTAGAGTAGTGAAGAAGAAATTAAATAAATCTTCTAAGCTGTTTTGCTTCTGTTTTACTATGAGATGATTCAAAGTGTCATCAAAAGTCACTTAAGACTTAATCTCTCTTTTCTTCTCTTTTGCCTGTTTCTTCCCAGATGGACTTGTCAGTAGAAACCTTGTTCAGCATAATGCAGGAGCGCCAGAAGCGCTACGCTAAGTACGCCGAGCAGATCCAGAAGGTCAACGAGATGTCCATGATCCTAAGACGCATCCAGATGGGCATTGACCAGACAGTGCCGTTGATGGAGCGACTCAACAACATGCTGCCTGAGAGCGAGCGCCTGGAGCCCTTTAGCATGAGGCCTGATGGGGAATCTGCCACCAAGTAGCCACTTTAAAGCCAACAGAGCTGCTTCTTATCCAAGTCCAGTCCTCTGTCCAGCAGAAAGAGCAGGTCTGTCCAGCTGTAGGAATACTAGGGAAGTCTTTATAGGGGTACAAAACATCTTGGTTTTATACTAGAGGTAGAGCTAAGGTGTAAATGAGTGAGACTACTCTAATCAGGTCTCTGGGTGATGACCTGTTCCTTTTATTCTTTTTAGTTGACACAGTAAATTTGGTTAACCAGCATCATCACACCTACTCAACACACACACACACACACATTCACACCTGAGTTTAACTGAAACCTTCTGCTGCTGGCCACTGAGCTGCTCGAGTGGAGCAGTTGCCAACTTAAAAAATGCTGCGATCAAATGTACCCCAACTGTTAGAGGGCCTAGAGATTAATACTTATCCCTTCCCGGCAGGGAATCAACCTGGCAATCTTCCAGCGACAGAACTTCCTTACTAATCCAAAGGCAGGGGAGGAACAAACTATTTTGATTGAGTCAGAATGAACTCCATATGTTCAAAAACCTGTCTGCAGATGTGTTGCAGGACTCAGATGGCTGCGAGCGATATAAAAAGTATCTCAAAATCCTTCCTGCTCCTCTGGAGGTTAGAGCTGCTCCAGAATTGGCAGCGGATTGATTTTGGCTCTTGCACTTCACATTACAAATATTTGTTGCTTGTGATTATGCCATATGCCTTGCTCACTGCTCGGAGATCCCTTCCACTGTTTGCAGATTGACAGCTTTTCATTTTCTAAATAATATCGGTGTGTCGTTTTGGGATACTATGAGGAGGAGACTGACGGGGAGGATCAAGATGGATTATTGCCTTTGGATTACACAAGGAGCTTGGATGTACTGTACTTCTGAAGTAAAAGAAGAAACTCATTTGTGGACAGAATATGCTCATGAACTTGTGAACTTCAGTTTTGTGATGAGAGAACTTTAATTTATTTGGATCTGTTCGCTTTAGCAGTTTTGTCAATACTATTTGCATGCAAAAGAGCGATAAAAGTGAAGAAAAAAAAATTAAACAGAGATACCAGAATTGTATAGAAGATGGTTGCAGAGATGGAAAGAAAAGGTTATATCAAGTTGCCAACTTTGCCACTGCACTGCAGCATTAACTCAGTCTGTCACATTGATAGCCAAACATCACACATACCAAAAATTTGCATGTCCTCAAAGCGAATAAAAAGTGGCACTTTAAAAACAGTTGGTCATATCTTGGGTCTCTGTAAGGGAAAGTGATCAAGTAACTTAATTGCTTCATCTGTTGAATATTTGCTTCTGTATCATATGCTTAAGGCTTAAAGGGTCAGTTCACCCAAATGCTAAAAAAAACTAAAAGTGCACCTGGAGGTCTGTGTAGATAGTTTTATTTGTCCAGGTATTGACTGATGTGTCTCTGCGATTTCTGCCTCCACCACAAGAATTACATTAATCAACAGTCTTGTATTTGGTGTGCGAATCACGGTGAGAGGTGAAATGTCATTTGGTGTTACTTTATCCACAAAACATGGTGTGAGAAGTTAACATATATACAATTTGTTATAGAAATACTGAGTTGTTAATATACCTTTTCATACTGTGAGCACTACAAAAATTAAATCTACTTTAATTTTATTTGGTGGCTGCAAAAATCTCAGAGGCAGATACTTAAAAACTTGGGCAAAAACTAAGTGAGTTCTCTTCTAATTTTGCTGAGCAAACACTAATGACTGGTCAGTTTTCAGTGTGGCAATAAAAATTAAGAAAGAGAAAATGTTTCGGTATGGGCTTGTGTATGTTCACTAGGTGGCACCAGACAAACTTCAACACAGTCTGTAGCATCTTGACACACATTTTAATGTTAAACGTCCCAGAGCAGAGCTGTTTCAGAGAGTATTTAGGACTGGAGCGTCATGCTGAAGGATACTTGGGCGTTAGGGCTGTTCACTCAGGAGGAATCGAACCTTAAACATCTAAAGTAGTCTAACCACCTACTGGGCCAACCTGTTTTCATTTGGATTACCTCTACCATAACTTCAGAAAGCGTCACCTCATCCTAGCATTTGATTTTATCTACATTAGTCATCCTCCACTAAACAGGTCATAGGAGTTGCCAAAATTCACAGGAAATGTTTTTCCCCTGGCACTTCCAACCCTAGCCAGCTCACACAGGCATCACCACACTGGTTAAACAGTTGGACAATGATATGTATCTAGATAAAGAAAACTAGCTGGAATCTTGGCTGGAAAGATGTGGCAGCCATCTTGCCTCAGAACCTGCAGAAGTATGCATCAAACTCAGAATTATGTGTTAAAGGGTTTTGCCCAGAAAGGGCTTACCACTAATGGAGAGTGGTTATTCTCTGGGTTCAGTGGTTGATGGTGTTTTCTCCCAGGAGTCAGTGCAGTCTGATTAGAGTGGTTGTGTACGTTGTTGAATTTTTCATCACTTTATACACATGCTGAACTCACTTACACCTACAAAAGGATCGTCCTCCGGCTGGCTTGCTTTGAGGTACAGAATTAGCAGAGTTTGTTGACATAAGGGATATAACACAGAGACTTTTTACATTTTTTTTATTTAAAAGTAGAACTCCTTTGATATGGTATTGCCTTTCATGTGTAAATTAAAACGAGTGAAAAATGTCTTAAATGGCCTCGGGGGTATTGTTTGAACATCGGAAAAGAAATGGAAATTGTCATTGCATTCCGCGGCGAGGAGGTGTAAAAGTTCCTCCGAGTCTTTATAATGAAGAAAAGCTCCTGACGCTCAGAGCTGGATATTAACGCCACGAGATGATACAATACGATCTGCCACCAGGATATTCATTCTCTGAAATGAAAGAGAAATCCAATTTCCCCTGTATACTTCTCATTTGAATATAAATCAAAGGCTGGTTTGCTTCCTTTTTCCTTCCTGTTTTGCACACTCAAAATTGGAGACATGAAAGTAAGTCTCAGCTTCTTATCCCTGTCATCTTTTAGGGTGAAACTCAGACCAATGCTGGTTGTTTGGCTACAATAAGAGCAGAATTACAGTTTCCAGACAACACATTACCGAAATATGAAAAACATTTGATATAATTATGTTTTAGTTGCATAATTCAAAAGATAAAATGGAAGTTTAGAGTCTGGCAGAGGTCATACAAAAAATGTGATTTACAGGCCGCCTTGATCTGTAGCCACAATATTTAATTGAATAGTCAGTTTGATAATCAATTAATTGATATTAATAAAGTCATTCTTCAGACAAAATGTGATTTAAAAAATGTTATTAAAGCTGAAACTGTTATTCATTATTATTATTAATTAATTATTAATCAATTACCCAATTAGTTGATAGACAGATGAATAGTAAAACAACAGTTTTGATAATCATTTTGAGTTATTTTCGAATTAAATGACTGGTTCAAGCCTATTAAAGTCAGGATTTGCTACTGTTTCATTAAACTGAATCTTTGAGGGGTTAAAATGTTAAGTTGGACAATTTATTGACGATGAATGAGATTGCAGCCCTTCTTGATTGGAAACAATTTTTGAATAAAAATCTCCACATTGTTCGTGTCCATTCAAACAAACATTTTGTTAATCAATTAAGACCTAGGGTCCCTGTTATTTGAAAAAGCCTTTTAAAACCCAAGGGTTTTCTGATAACCATGACAGAATTGTAAACATTCACTGAATTATTGCCTGCCTATGCTCTAATGTTCATTAACGATTCACTATGCATTTCTTCAGTCACATATCTTGAAAGTGACATGATCCAAAAGAAACGCTAGTGTGGCATCAGGCTCTAGATGGAGGAACACGCAAAGGTTGCATCTCGTCTAAATAGTTAAAAGGATTTTATTGACTTCTTGCTGAGAGTTAGATGAGAAGATTGATGTCATT
>OMLP01046174.1:11315-25163 GCA_900302685.1 Spondyliosoma cantharus
TGTGGTGTGTGTGTGTGTGTGTGTGTGTGTGTGTGTGTGTGTGTGTGTGTGTGTGTGTGTGTGTGTGTTTACAGCTCACACTCAGATCTTAAAACTTTCCAGGACCTTCAGTTTTTCTGATATTTCCTTCCTGATGGTCTCTTTTGTTTTTTTTCCTTTCCGGTCTGTACATTTATGAGTTAAAGTTGTAGAGCCTTGCTAACGGCAAAACAGTTCAAGATTGATTGCGTTGCCAATTTGGGGTAGTTGCCATAAAAAGCTTGCTCAGGTGATGCAGCGGTGTGTGAGCGTTCAGGATGGCAGTCAGAGCGGTGATGATTTATTTCAAGCATGGTTGATTTTACAAGCTGAATTTGTACAAGTGTTGCCTCAGAAACATAATGAAGGCTGCTGTTGGCCGCGGGGAGTTTAGTGCAAGAAAAAGCTAAATGAGAGAAAGTGGAAAGCAAGGTGCTCAGGATTTAATTGCGTTCGTTACAGTAGTGCAAGCATTTCTTTCCATTGGGGGGGTTTGAGGCATGTGTTCGACGAATCCAGTGGATCCCACCGAAAAGACCATGTAGATGAAAGTGAAGGGTGTTCTCTTTTTTTTTTTTTTTTTTAACTGCAGATTTCTCAGTCAGTGTGTCCCTATTATTAAGCTTTTATGGCGCTGCACCAGCGACAGCGTGGTCCGGAGACATTATGTTTTCAGGTTGTCCGCACATCTGTCATGCTATGCGGGGTCGAGGTGAAGTCTGAACAAGTGAGTTTGAGTTTTTTGTGGAAGATGGCGAGTGACTCTGCTGTCCTGACGGGTCGGGAGTTCAATCCACAGCTGAGGTGCCAGGACAGAGAAGAGTCGAGTCTTAGCTGAGCGACCTTTGTTTGCTCTCAGCGATGGCGTACCAGCCAGCCAGCTGATGTAGTGAAGTGAGCGAAGTGCTCGTGCTGGGGCGTGTGGTCTGACCAGTGTTTGGCGGTAGATGGGTGCAGTTCCGTTGACGGCCTTGAAGGCCAGCACCATCGCCTTGCAGGCCGCAACAGGAGGGTCACAGTGGAGGGGGGTCACATGGAAGAATTTGGGTAGATTGGGTAGATTGAAAACGAGGCGCGCTGCAGCGTTCTGGATACGCTGCAACGGTTTAGTCGCAGTGGCTGGGAGTCCAGCCCTATTCCACCATTACTCAACAATTCATATGATATTTATGACAAAATCTAATATCCAATAGGATAAAAATGGCCAAGTTATGACATTTTAAATCCAAAAGATTAACTTCATTGTGACATCGTAATATTCTGTAAAAAATATCTCTGGCCATCATTCTGCGGCCTAGCTGTGTGTGGAGGCATATACCTGCGAGGTGTTAAATTCAAGTTTAACTCAGTCATCATGTTTATGTGTTTTTAGAGAGTCTTTCCTTTGTTGCTGTTCTTGTCATTTAATGACATTGAAAGCCACAATTTCATTTTAACTGTAGTCATGGTTTCAGGCGCATTGAAAAGCAGCCAGGGACAAGAGGACAGAGTTCAGACGAAAAGAGAGAGATGAAGACAAGATCCACGGCAAGTTTACCTCGAAACTAAAAACACTGTGTGTGTGATGCATCTCTTAAAGTTTGTTTTTTTGTATTTTCTACTTGTCAAATATTTCTATACAAATACGTTTAATTCTTGAGTAGGCATTGCTCTCTTTAAAATGACACAATTCTATTCTTATTGAAGTGCCCGTAATGAAGGAGGTTTATTCTATGGTTACGTACATTTCACATCCTTACATCAGCGCCGAGGGTTTTGTTAAAAAGTTTGTGTCAGTTGTTTTATCTGATTGTTCCTCAGTTTGTTTTTGCTGTAGCCTCTTTTTTTTTTATCTATCTTTAATGAATCCTCCTTCATCTGTCAATTTTGTTTTTGTGCCTCTGCTTTCTTTAAACCAACAGCTTTCATCTAGCTTCTACGTCTGTCTGCAAATCTTTTTTCTCCTGCTCTGTGTCGACTCCACTCTCTTTGTCTCTCTTGTTTTATTCTGTCTTCTCCTATCTGTTTCTGTCTTTCTAAACCCCCTTCTCTTCTCTTTCCCAGCCACTTCCTTCATTTCTCTCTCCCTGCTCCGCAGTTGACTTATTGATTTCATTTTCATACTGTTGGCAGTTGTTCCCGCCGCCATAAACCATCAGCGTTGCCTCCTTTCAAGCCGGCATTGATCATTGCGCAGCCGATCACAACCAATCACCACCGAGCATCATTATCCGCTCTCGCTCTTTCTCTTTTGTTGTTCGTCTTGTCTTGTATTGTGTGCTGTATGGTTTATATTTTTTAATCTAGCGATTCAGCACTCCGGTGAAATAACAACCCTGTACATTTATGTATTTAGGTGGAGAATTCTCTTTTCTTCGTCTTTCTTTCCCCCTCAGCCTCATGTTGTGAAAAATAGCTCACTCAGAAGCCGAGGGCTTTCAAAGAAAACTGCATCACAGAACTCCGATAAGAAATATTTAGAACCTTACTCTTCCTGTTGCGAAAAAAATCTAGCTTTTACTGTCCATGTATGCGTCTGCGTCTGTGATCCGACTTTGACAATGACTGTGCGCATCTCCCAGCTCTTAGTCACTGTTGTATTACACACAGAAGTTTCTCTTACTTTCTCTTTGAGAGACATAACACTTGAGTTTCTACCTGCCACCTCTTTTTATGTCCCCATTCTTCCTTTTCTCTCCCGCCCCCTCCCATATTTTCCTTTCCCCTGTCTTTTGTTGCACTGCGGTGTTCGATCGAACGGCACATCAAGCCAAATCTAGAGCCACTGTTTCCTCTTTCATCCGCCTCGTGGCCCCTGGTGGCCCTCAGATGCCTCAAAGCTTTCAAACGAGTTGAGAGTCGGGGGTGTGGAGACATGGAGGGAGGGGGTAGAGTTGAGGGTACTCACAATTGCCTCCTGAGGGAGGCATTTTCACCAGCTTTTGTACCCCTCGCTCACTGTACCCTGACCTTTCTGACAGCCGCCGCGCCTGTCGGCTCGCGCCACCAGACCCCCTACTCGCTCCGTCTTTCTGCGTTCTCTGATGGGGGTCCCAATAATAATACAACACAGCCCTGTATTGTGTTCCTTTGAAAGCCACCACGGCTGCATAAGCAATCGACACATTTTTTCTTTCTGGGAGCATTTCACACCGATATTCTGGTCAGCATTTTATCGCCACCCACCCCCCCATCTCTCGCACACTTAGCAAGAGGTTTTGTGGAACCAAGACCACCAGCTGGGATAAGAGAGGACGGCAGCAGGGCTTTTAGGTGGGTTTTTCGCTGGCTTTTGTTGCCGCGAAGCAGCCGCAACATTATCGGAACAGTCCACTTTGTACCAGCCTCTCCTTTGTGTCCCGTTGTCACTCAATCCATCTGTCTCTCCACCTCCTCTCACTCTTTATGAGTTGAGGCCTGCCTCTGCTTTGTGATTGCGCTCCAATTCACACCCTGTTCTCCCAAAAGATCGATTTTTTTATTTTTTTTTCCCTCTTCTCTGGCCTTTTTGTAAATAAATAAATACCATTGTGTTATTGTTTGCTCCCAGAGCTGTGTTGACAAGTCACTTTCACGTGAAACTTTGAAATTGGGTTTTTATAGTTTGACTCCAGTAATTTACAATTGTTTGTCTGGCAAATCTTTCCAAGGCAGCTGCGTATTTGCATTGTACGAAACAGCTATAACTGTTTGACTTGTGGTGTTTTAGTCAGTCAAGTTTAACATCGTCATCTGCATCCTTGGTCAATGCAATTAAAAGTGTTGCCTTACAGTTAGCCTGAGGGCATTATTAGCTATATATGTTTACTACATCTGTGTTCTCTCCCTCCCCTCCACTGCTGAACAATGTATTTAGTGGCCAGAGGCTAAAGTTACATTCTCTTCCAGTGCTTGAAGCAGAAAGATGAAGTTCTGTCTATCAAAACTTTTTCCAAGAAGATTGAACTTCCTCAGTAATAAGACATGACTCAGAGTCTACAGCCATGGTAGCAGCTCTTTACGGCTGAACTTAGGTGCAAGAGGTGTCAGTGTTCATGTCAGTGCTAACAGTGAAAACGTTGCAAGCAAACTCCTGCACACTGACTAACCTACATTGGTTTTCGCAACATTTAGTTGCTGGACCAATTTTCCACAGTAGAAGGATCACCAGTGTAATGTAGATACTTTATATGTGTACCAAATCAGAAGGCAATCGCTTCTAATGGTGTTTAGATGTTTTTTTTTACTATCTTTATATTTGACTAAAAACCACATGGTGGTGCCAGATGCAGGCAAGAGTCAAGTAGTAACTAATGTCATGAGGAAGAAATCAGCTGATCTAAGAGTTGTTATTGTGGTTGATAGAGAAGTATCGGCCAAACTTGTCATAAGTCTTTGGGGAAATTTCTGTCGCCGTTATTTTTGTTTTTTTTCTTTTTCTCGATGTAATGTAGATTATTTTT
Source organism: Spondyliosoma cantharus (assembly GCA_900302685.1). Classification (NCBI taxonomy): domain Eukaryota; kingdom Metazoa; phylum Chordata; class Actinopteri; order Spariformes; family Sparidae; genus Spondyliosoma; species Spondyliosoma cantharus. Next base: position 15,755 of record OMLP01046174.1, read on the forward strand.
GGGCTTTGGCAAAGGAAGGTGAAGTTCATAAGCTTCCGGTATGCTCCATTAATAGTGCTTGTCAGATGGTTGAATAGCTTTGAAATCCTCCTCCTCCCACTCTTGTCACTGACAAGGGGCAGCTGTGTCTGACTTTGTTTGGTTACTCAACCTTTTGTGGAACTTCTACTCTGTACGCTCCAGTGAAACACGAGGAAATGCCTTGACAGGTTGTAAAAAGGTCAAAACTTTACTATTCTCTACCTTGTCTACATAGGACAAATCAAAAAAAAACACACACATTTTACATTATACATCCAGCAATTTGATCACAGGCAGAAATTTGACTGATATCATGGGGATATATAATCATGTTGACTTAAAAAAGCTGTGTGGTGGCCTTTTAACCAATTTAAAGTTGTCTGTATAGCCCAGATTGATTGATTGATTGTACATAAATCTTCATTCATGAGTTCATTACTCATCGCTGTTTGTCCTGTTATTTTTTTTGCAATAGACTAATCTTAAAAGTAAAAATTCTCATCATGCGTCAGACCTCTCAAATGTGAGGATTTGCTGCTTTCATCTGTTTCATATAATTGTAAATTGAACATCTCTGGGCTTTGGACTAACTGATTACTTAAAAAAAAAAATAATGAACTGATTAATTGATAATGAAAATATTCATTAGCTGCCCTTCTGGTTCCTGCATTTGTTATTGAAGCGGAAAATGCTGATTATCTAGGTATCCTGAAATGAACTTTGTTAGTGGAGAAAATCTTTGCGGTACGTGTGCTCCTCCACGTTCCCTTCTTTCTCCACCCCCCCGTGCCTCAGCAGTGGAGTGGTCAGGCCTATCAACCACAGAGCCTGAGCCTATCACCTGGGAGCCCCAATTGCCTGCCAGTCATCAGATAAAATGGATTTCCAATTGAGTCAAGGCTCCCAGGCTAGGTCAGGCAGAATGGAGAACAGGCGAACTTCTGTTGCTCCTCTGCCTCTCCTGACTTTCTGTTAGTTATTTGTTTTTCTCTTTCGATCTCCTACTGTGCTCGGCCCCTGTCCCTCTTCTCCTCTCTTCACTCCCGCTCTCTCTGTCTCTCTGATGTGCTGGCCGGAGACACGCGAAATGAATATAGGCTCGCTGTAAAGGTTCAGATACCAGCGCGCTACCTGGGAGGCAGTGTGTCGTAACCCCGGCACTATCTTCTTCGTCCGTGATCACTCCAACTCACCGTGGATCCACAGCTGGGAAATCCATTAGTTTGTTAGTGGGTGAGTTGTGAAGTGTTGCCGGTTTTTGATAAGACAGTAGAAGTTCACAGATGCCATTTTCAGAACCTGTCAGAATACTTTATCCTTCAAGTCATTCATCAAGCAACAATTCTCCACAGGCTTCTCAAAGGTGGGGGTATGCTCTTTTCCTCTCTTTATATCATTGTAAGATCAATATCTTTGGGATTTGGCGTTATTGGTGAATTGAAAAAATAATGAACAGATACATTAATGATTCATTTGTCATTAGCTGGCCTCCTAGTTCCAGTACTTCTGATAGAAGCAGAAGAAGCTGCTGTTTTGCATTTTCTTAGCTTAGCTTCCTCGGCACAGCTAGCCAGCTAACTTTGTTTCAAGCATGAAAGACCGAACACAATAAAGTTATGGAAATTTGGCGCTGAGACGGAGACCATTTCAAACCTTGCACGAGGATGTGTGTCGGACACTTGCCCGGCAGGGATGTGAGAGTTGATCCGACTCCCGTTTCTGGTGATGGAAGCCAGAGTTGGAGGCTGCTGTCAGAGCCACAGTGGGCGACCCAAACCCCCAGGAAGAGCGCCAGGCTTTGAAGCCAACCTTCGTGTTGGCCAAACCATATACTTTCAGTGTCGTGTGGTTCACTGGGGCCCAAAAGACTTTTTCCCATAATCTTGAATTGACAAGAAGCGGCTGTATAACAGTGGGTACATTTTTTTTTAAGGCGTCACGACCCCCCGCATCTTTGTTGTAGAACACTGTTGACAAAAAACTGTTAATAACAGACTGATGTGCATTACCAGGAGTATGGCTCAACAAATAAGCATTTTTGTTTTGTTTGAGTAGCATTTGCTTGAAAAGAATACAGGGCCCTGCTCCACTGGAAAATGACTTGGATGCAGGATGCAATGTATTGATTACCTTGTCTAGATTTGCTTCTTCACGGGGGACCGAAGGGCTTCGAGCTTTCTACAGAGTGAAAACAATCTCAATTGTGTTGCTATTCTGGAGTTCCATCGTATCACAACATTTTCAAAAGCGGGCGAACATTGTCCAGTTGTCATGGAGAATGTTAAAATGCAATTAAAATGTTCCCAACCGCTTTACAGACTTTTTTCCCCCCTTGATGGCTTAAAAGCTGAGGTTCAAAGTTAATTATTGACCTAGGTAATAACATATTATCACATTTTGCTGCAAAGACCATTTTCATACCAGGTATGTTTTTTTGAAGTGAAGGTTTACTTTGCGTGTAATTATAGACTGCCAGTGATAAACATAAAAAATCTGAACACTCTCGGCAGACGGGTAGAAAAAGGGAACAATAACGACAATAACTCCATAATGTGGAGTCGCAAATACTCTGTTTTGGTTTTCATTTTAAAAAAGGTCTTTCTTTTTTTCTTTTCCAAAAGGAACATTTGGCTGAAAGGAAATATTAGTTGACTTGTCATAGAGTTGTTATTGAAAATTGCATCAAAATCCATGTAGACTGGATGAAAGCTGAACACACGTAGACTGGATGAGCATGTACTCCCATGAGTCGTTTTTCTGCGACGGTGTATGAATGCAAACACTTTTACCTCTTTCCTTTTCCCTTTGAGCTGTCTCACACATCAACTTTTCTTGAGCACATCTGTCGCTTCATTTCTTGAAGTACTGTCACATTCAATCAGGCAAATTTGAAGAAAAAAAAAAAAACACCTACCGTATACAATGCAGGGTCGAGGAGTAAAGGCAATGACAGATTGGGGCAGAGAGGAGCTGGAAACAGGAGAATGGGACGAGAATGAAAGGTGAGGAGAGGAAAACGGAGGGATGAGATGAGAGGACAGAGGAGGGAGGCCATATTGATCACAGTGCTCTGTGAGTCTCTCTGTGGTTTTAATAGTGTGAGTTTCACAGCTGGAGCAATCTCTGCAGCGCTCAGAACGGGAACCCTGCCCTCTCTACACACACATACGTGCACCTACAGTACAAACACGCAGTCTGCCTCTCTACCGGCTAGCTTCAGGTCAATGCACCCCTGGCTTTTAGTCAATTTAGCTCATTGCATCGTTCCACATGGGCTTACCGGAGCAGTAGGACATCAGTGGGACCAGTAGTCATTTCTGAGACAACCATCATCCCTGTCGCTGTCCAGCCACGGAAGCCAAGCAAGCAGGGCTGAGCCCTCATGTGTGTCTGACTGCGAAACCAAAACCAGATTTACAAGAGATTGTGGCGTAACCTTGATTTTATGGTGAAGAACTTTGGATCAGTGACATGTGAATATGTAAACAAGTGTACAACTGAGGCAAGTATGTGATCATACATGAAAGTGATGGACAGTATAAAACTGTGAACTGATGGGAGAGTGCCAGCTAGTTATGTTACATCTGGTCTACGAATGTGTTAATTTACAGCCAAACATGTCTAACTCATGATAGCACAGGACGGAAGTAATATAGGACTTTTTCTCCGGGGACCATGGAAGTCTGTACAAATGTTTATGGTAATCCATATCCGTATCTAGTGATATACAGTATTTCTGTCTGTACTTGTGTGGCCACCTGATATTGGTAGCACTAGAGGTCGGCTGCTTGCGCCTCAGATTCAGCAGCGGGTTTTGTCTGGCATCGCCATTCTCAGGAAAGAGATAACTGTAATCTTGATTCGAAAAACATTTACATCAGCCCCCACTTCACCATCGCCTGATAAAAACCTTCATAAGTATAATGACAACATTCCAATCTTAGGGTCTAATGCAGTAGGAGTCAAGCAAACCTTATTGGAATTGAAAAAGAGATTGAGTGGCATAGCAGGACACACAAAAGGCACAAATATATTCCAGCCACCGCAGCTCGTGAAGTGAGAGCGATTGGAAAGGAGCAGCGGGTCCGGCAGCTCAGACTGCAGCAGGTGGAGATGGTGTTGATACAGCTGGTATCTCAGCAGAAAGTGAGGGGAAGGCAGCCACTGTTAATCTCTTATCAAAAGAAAGAAGTGCAGTTGCCGTCTCTGGTGATTTCAGTTTTCTTGAATGACAAACTCAAGTTTGTGAGCCACAAGACTCCACCTGTTTGTATATTAACACAAAATAATCCAATATTTAATCTGTTTTTAGTCAGATCAACATTTGTATTGCATCTTAAACAGTATTATTAGCTATTAGAGTTCTGCAGCTCTATGGATGTCAGTGTCCATGAGTCTGGTGTTCATTCCTTCAATTTGCTCCAGACCGAAATACCTGAACAGCTGTTGGCTTGACCGCCATGACATTTTGCACCGACATTATGTCCTATTAAGAAAAGTGGCTCGACAAATTAACGGTACTCTTCATGATATTCATGGTGCCCGGAGAATTAATCTCAAGCCCCATTTTCAGAGGGCAGTCCACTTCAGTTGAGTTCATTTGGTCACACATTACAACGGCGATGTTTGCATTACCGTGATCCAAAGCTGTGGATGGTACCAAATGAACCACTCCAAGTCAGCCTATGTTTTCTTAAGTTGAACAGAAGCAGAAAAAAGAATGAAATGCAAGTTGGATATTGGTTTAGGTACAGTAACCGAGGGTCATGTCCAAGGAGTACTTTACGGAAAGGAAACACAGCTTTAGTGACTTAAATGATCCCCTCACTTTACATTTAGTTGCACCAGCAAGTCGAAGCTTGCACTCAAATTCTACTTGATTGGCACTACATTTGTAAAGGAATTCATATTTACAAGATGATGTATCCAAACAACTTTGGTGATCCCCTGACTTTTCTTGTAGTGACACCACAAGACTGATGTTTGTGGTTTTGAGTGAAATGTGTCAACAACTGTTGAATTGATTTTTGGTACCAACATTCACGTTCCCCTCAAGATGAACTGTAACTTACCTTAACTTTCCGTTTAGTGCCATCGATAGTTGGAATCTAATTTTGTCCAAAACTTTGGTGTATGACTAAATACTTCGACAAATAAGAAATAATACAAAACTAATGACAAACCCATCAACCTTGTTGCAACATGACAAAGGCTGTTGAGTAGTGATGTTGGGCTTAGCAACATCCTTCAACAGGTTCACTCCTCCCCATTTCTGAGATAATTCATACTACAACCAAGTCTGACCTTTCAGTGTTTCAGTGTCAATCAAAGCTGTAAGAGTTTGGTCATCATGTGAACACTTCCCACCCGTAAGAGCATCTCAAAGGTCAGAGGGTTGGAAAGGAGTGCAAATGGACTAATTCTCGGTTGTTTTTTCCGCTCCTTTTTTCTTAGAACCTGCTGGTCAACCACGGATGAAGACGGGGAGGAAAAGGGTAAAACACTTATTCAACAAAGGTGTTTACTCTGGCACTGAGAGCCACTCCTGTCGCAATCCTGTTTTGAAATATGAGAGAGTTGATTTGCTGTTAGCATGCCTTGTTTTTAAGAGTTTCTTAATATGCTATTTATCCTCGGTATCATCCAGTAAAGTTTCTTTATTATTCTCCACAGCTACAGGGAAGCTTCTGAAAAGAAAAAGTGTGTGTGCATTAGATTCATGGTGTGAGTCAGTACGCTTTCAATCGAGTCATTCGCGGCGGCAAAAGAAAGTATTTCTGAGATGTGAGTTGCAAAGATCCATTCAGGGTCATTCCTGCTCCATCTGAATGTGAGATCTGGTTAACGTCCAAACTTCAGCTGCTTTTGTTGGGATGAAAAAATAAATAAATAAATCATTTCAGGTGTGAAATGAGTTGGGTGCATAGGGACCGTCCATGTCTTGATCTCTGATTGAAAGAAGAACTGATTGAGTTTTATTGCTTTTGAGTTTTCTGGTTTTGTATATTTTGTAACGCAGGAATAAGCTCAGGTAATCCTGGCCATGACTCTAATTCATCAAACCTGTGATGTATGATTTTATTAAACCATTCATATCCTGTGACGGTCTTATGTGTGTCTTTAAGTCTTCCAAACGCAACTAGTTTATATGTGTATTTAATTATTTTTTCTTTTAATATTAAAGCTACATACATTTCATTTTAACTGAGTGAATTATTGATTCCTCAAATACGTTCTGTACACTGCAACATGAGAGCATTTGTAGTAATAAAATGAACCCTTATCTAGTTTCACAGTTAGAGCCACAAGCTACCCTACAGTGTTGAATCCTACGAGATCAAGGTACAAACTGCCATGCGGACGTTCCCCAGCTAGGCACCCCAGACTGCGGCTTTCAAAGCCAGGCTACCAATCACAAGTTTTCCTATAAAATAGTGAATATTTAAAACCACAATCTGTTATTTTTCATGAATTGAGCTGGGTTTTCTAGAAACTAAAAAAAATATCAAATCTAAAACAACAAGACGAGGGAAGTTAAAGAGAGAGATGAGATGATGGGGACTTCACAGAGAAATTCCGATGTAGGTTCACCCAGGATTCTGGTTAGCAATGTCGAGGACTTACCAATGTAGCTCCAAAAATGTATCAGCAGAGTCGACGTTAACTGATGCTCAATATCCTCTTTGCTGTGGATATCTTTGGCTGTGGCTACCAGCTGTCATTAGCAAGTTAGCTCAGTCAACACTGCAGCTAAGTGGCCCTATTAGCTGAGTGGAGTCTGATAGGATCACGACTGGATTAGGGCCGTATTAGGCTGCATCACTATGCACAACACGTATCTCAGTATTTTGAAATTTCCTCAGAAACACTTCATAAATGGATTTGGATTATGGGGGCAATGTGTCACAGGCAGCGGGGCTCAGCCGCCTCCCAGTGAACCCAGCTGGACATCAGGCTGAGAGTCAACATAAACTCTGAGACCAACAGATGCCAGTTTGACATACAGAGGTGATTTACAGCGACTCTGATCAGGACTATGACTCTGGGGACGAGAAGACATGGCAGGCGGGAGCAGGAGAGGCACGCGGACGAGAGAGAGAGAGAGAGAGTCGGGAATCGGCAGCAGGTAAACCACTGGTGATTGTGCAAAGTTTTTAAGAGTTGTATTTCATTTATGTTGAGTTTGAATATGATGAGCTCAAAAGACAGTTACGCTGGTTTTAGTTCAGTAAAAGGGGGGGAACTTTATGGTTGTATGTTTCTGTCTTTTAAGGGAAAACTGTGAAAATATATTAACTCTTTTGACATGTTGACAGGTTTATTTTATTTATTACACTAAAAGCTAAGAGCAACATATCCCAGCTGAAACTTTAGGGACCGTCAGGTTATTGCCTGCTGAGGTACAAAGTGATATTATGGTCTGGGGCTAGCTGGTTAGCATGCTACTTCAGTAAAGATCTCTGCAACAGAGTACATAGACATCTCTGACACAACGTGAACACTGTTGTTTCTTTAGATTCAGATGATAATGTTAGTTCATTTTTGGATGTTCCAAACTACATTCCTGGCCATATCTTACAAATCGCCCGTTTGATGCCGTGTCAGCGAGTCCCTGCATGAAGATATGAAGATGAAGACACCTACAGACAAAGTAACAGTTTCAGTCTGATGTTGAAGAGGCACACAGGAAATATGAATTGTTAACGAGGACATTGCCAGAGCTAAATGAGCCTTTGTGATTGTCTGCATTAATAAAGTCTCTGGAATATACAGCACATGTCTGTTGCCAAGTAGCATGCTCATCCATTCATGAATGTACTGTAGTAAGACAACTTGACACGGCCTTCCCCACTAATGAGCCCATAGAGTTTATACATTAGGTCCTCTTTAGCTTAATCAGCTGACTCCCCACAAAGATAAATGGCACAAAAGTAATCCGCTGACACAGCGGTTATGAGAATTGTTATCTGCACTGATGGCTAAGAGTTATAATTCTTAAGATTTTCATGAAACCAAACTCAGTTTTTGGTTCAAGGTGTGGGAAGCTTTTCCTTTTTCAAAATCCAATCAGTGGTTTAACGTTCTCGCAATAGTATTTTGGTTCGTGGAGGAGTCTGCCAGAGTTCAGATTGCCTTCACATGCACAAGGGATTCACAGGAGCGATGCCTGCGTTTAATCCATCATCACTGGGATTTTATATCAGCAATATCAGATGGAGCTAGATTAAGTTACAGCCAATGCAAACTAAAACTCCTAATGCTTTCTGTTCATATTAAAAACATTCAGCTGGTGGAACATGGCTTTTATTGTGAAACACCCCAAGGAAACAGTGTGTTTGTCTCTGCGGTTTGTGCTGACAGCAATCATTGAACAAATAATGCATCAATTTAATGATACGTAAGCCCTGCAGCTAGATGAAATCAGATCGCAGTTGCTCATGACATGATGGAAAAACAATTACTGATCAACTTTTTCAAAATCCTGATTTATCTCAGTTCAGGTTATACTTATTGTCAGTATAAGTGCACAACCAGAGAAAAATAATCAGTCCATAGGAATGGTAGCTATAATCAAGAAGACAGGATGCACGTTGCATGTTGTAGATGCTGCAAACAAGAGGTGGTGGTTTAAATGGGCCCCATGCATCATGTATAAAGTTTAAAGTTTCAGATACCTTTCAAAATTCAGAGGCGAACTGTTGGAGGGAATCAATCGTATCAATATTAAAAAAAAACAAATAGATGCACAGTCATTAAAACCGGCTGCTTTACCAGTTTTTTTTTTGTGAGATCAAATCAGAGGTTGGGTTTAATAGGGCGGCACACGACAATGCAACAGATGGCAGACAGTGAATCGTGAACCCACGCCCTTTAAAAGAGTTTGTTGTCAAATTCAAAGAAAAAGTTTGAGGAAAAGAAACTGCTGCGAGTCGTCTCCCTCAGCCTTTTAGCCTGTGGGCACTAAAATGTAAATAATTGGGAGGACAGAGAAGAAGATTGCTGTCCTCGGGCCTGAGCTGGAACTACATGCGAAAACTAGGATTTGAGTTGGATTGAAGAGACGATGGAAGAGAAAATTATTGTTTAAACCAATTATAATCGACTTCCATTACTGTTCCTTTTTCTTTTTTTGAAAGGGGAAATGATTGTTTTTGTTTGATTGTTTGTCAGTGTGGACGTTTCCCTGGCAGCTGTGCGACTTGTACAGCGGGAGATATCCTCTCTGAGGAACACTGAGGTGTACCCAGGTGTGCAATAATGTACTTGATTGACTTAATGTAACAAGTTTGACTCAAGTGGCTACATTTTCTCTGCTCGGGGTAATTCTTCCTGAGTTGTAGCTTTCAATTCTGTAGTGAGGCTGTGGTAATTGGCTCGGAGCGCGGAG
>OMLP01046175.1:0-23736 GCA_900302685.1 Spondyliosoma cantharus
TCCCACTGACACGCCTTCCATAGAGGAAGCAGAGGCTGGGGACTCAGAGGTTGATCCATTCATCACCCAAGCCGAAGTCACTGAGGTAGTTCGGAAGATCCTCAGTGGCAAGGCACCGGGAGTGGATGAGATCCGCCCTGAATACCTCAAGTCTCTGGATGTTGTGGGGCTGTCTTGGCTGACACGCCTCTGCAACATCGCGTGGCAGTCGGGGACAGTGCCTCTGGACTGGCAGACTGGGGTGGTGGTCCCCCTATTCAAAAAGGGGGACCGGAGGGTGTGTTCCAACTATTGGGGGATCACACTCCTCAGCCTCCCTGGTAAAGTCTATTCCAGGGTACTGGAGAGGAGAATTCGGCCGATAGTCGAACCTCAGATTCAGGAGGAACAATGCGGTTTTCGTCCTGGCCGTGGAACACTGGACCAGCTCTATACCCTCCGCAGAGTGCTCGAGGGTTCATGGGAGTTTGCCCAACCAGTTCACATGTGTTTTGTGGACTTGGAGAAATCATTTGACCATGTCCCTCGTGGTGTTCTGTGGGGGGTGCTCCGGGAGCACGGGGTCGGGGGCCCTCTATTAACCACCGTACCACCGGAGCAGGAGCTTGGTTCGCATTGCCGGCAGTAAGTCAGACCTGTTCCCAGTGCGTGTTGGGCTCCGGCAGGGCTGCCCTTTTGTCACCGGTTCTGTTCATTATTTTTATGGACAGAATTTCTAGGCTCAGCCAAGGGCCGGAGGGACTCTGGTTCGGGAGCCACTGGATTTCATCTCTGCTTTTCGCAGACGATGTTGTCTTGTTGGCTCCTTCGAGCCAGGACCTCCAGCATGGACTGGAGTGGTTTTCAGCCGAGTGTGAAGCAGCTGGGATGAAAATCAGCACCTCCAAGTCTGAGGCCATGGTTCTCGACCGGAAAAAGGTGGTTTGCTCCCTCCGGGTTGGGGGAGAGTGCCGGAGGAGCTGGAGGAAGTGTCCGGGGAGAGGGAAGTCTGTGTGTCCCTACTCAGACAGCTGCCCCCACGACCCGGCCCCGGATAAGCGGAGGCTAATGGATGGATGGATGGATGGATGAAGGAACACTGGGTCAGATGACACATAAATTAGTTCCTTCAGTCGCTAAAATACCTAATAAGGGCAGCCAATTAATGGCAACTTGACATTTCTACAATGTCTCATCAAATCATGTTCACATCACCTGTATGTAACCTGACTTTCATATCAGGAGGTGGAGGGAATGGTGGTGAGCAAAATATAACAATAACTATGTGAGCATCTAATGACCAAATTGTGTAAACAGTAGCACCGAGCAAATGCTGCGAGCTCCAGCACTCCAGCAACTGAGGAAAATGAATACTGATGACCTGTTACTGCCATACATTGTGCAGAGAAAAAAACAAAGATAACCCCTAGAAGGATGTGGTTTTACAAAATTTTAGTCATACTTTTGTCTGAGTGAACATCAGATATTCTTGCGGGCGTCATCAAAACAAACTTCAGAAAATGGATAACAAAAAAGAAAGACATATTCTTGATTAGAGGTAGGTATATTAGCAAGAGCTTTGTGAAAAAAAAGACTACCGCTATCTGGTGGTATGGAGAGTTATTTTCTCTCATGCCGGTACAGAATGTGCGAACCAGCAGCTTTTTGGCCAACACACAGGCGATGTGACGCCACGCAGTAGTTGGACTACGCCATCACTAGGTGTTTCAACATTTGTATGCATGACACCACTGTTTATTCATGGAGACCTCAGGAAAATTTGTACTTTTAAAGGAGTTGTGTTTGTGGCAGGTATTTTAAGTCAAGAGATGATCTCTTCCTAACCTTAACCTAGTGGTATTGTGTCTAAACCTAACCAAAATGTGAGCGATAACAAATTTGAAAAATCCTGAGTTCTAAAACGTTCCCAGGTTCCTGTAATAATAAAGGGGTAGTAGTAGGGGGTATGGTATCTATTTATTTTTAACTGGTCCTTACAAAGGGATCTCTCCCTGCTTCTCACCTTTGCAGTTGTAGTCAGCCAAGCAAGTTGTGCACAGACAGGAATTAGAATGCACTCCTACCTCTTTAGATGCTATTGGCAATGTAAAGTAGGTTGATCTTACACATTGTAGTATTGATTCTACTGGTGTATCTTCGAGAGAATCGGCTCTGACCATGAGATGATTGCAGTGTGTCTGTATTCATTTAGTCATGAGGTGCCAAAAGGAAGAGCTGATTCAGTAATCAGAGTCACACAGTGCCGGATCGATATAGTTGGAGACACGTTGCAAGAGAATATGGCTCTGCTGACTCTGAGACCCCTCACCAGAGCCATGCTTCATAATAAAGAGCTCAAATCACAGGAGATGTTTTTATTCCTCTGTGAAAAGGGCTTCAATGCCTAGCAATCATTTTTAGCATTCACTTTATCCTGTGTGAAATAGACATAAAATAAGGATGAGCAGCTGCTGGCATCAAAAGCTATCAGTCAAATGGAGCAGAGGCTAAAAGAAAAGGACAGTAAAACGAGGACAGTGGATCTCTGCTGCCTTTCTCTCTGGTCTCTGTCAGTTCAGTCAGCTGTGATTTCCATATCAATATTTGAGTGACACTGAATAATTTAGAGGCATGCAGTGACACAACGGGATGCAAGGCTGAGTGGCGCCCAGCCACCGCTCTCATTGTTTGTGTGTGTGCGTGTGTATCTGTGCATTTTGCCGGTTGCATTCAGAATATATATTTGTAAGTCAACTGACAGAAATTGAAAAAGCAATCATGTATGTGAACGTCTGAGTTGGTAGAATAGGCCATTAAAATGGCCTGCCAAAGAGCCATTTCTTTCCATGAAAAAGATCTGACTAATACAAGTTCAGCTCAAGATACATTCAGAGGTAATACTGAAACCAGTCATTCATAGTATGACTGATGGCGTCTGAACACAACTTATTATTCCATAGTATATCATATTCATAGGGTATTGGTCCAAAAACATACCATTGGAGCAACATCGTGTGATTTTGTCGTCTCTAAAAAAAAAATCCTCCGGGTCTGTCCCGTTCTCACAGCTGATGAGCCCTTTATGGCCCTGGAGAATGAAACTACAGTAGCAGTCATATTTTTGTAGTTAATTGTTAATTGAGTATTAATAATTGTGTTAAACCAACCTCTATGTAACTGTTAAAGCAATTCTGCAGAAAGATAGTTACCGATTGTCGAGACTCATTCGTAGGTGTTCTGGACCAAATAACTGTGGTAAAACTATATAAAGACTATACGGAATCAACATCTGGTTGCAAGAAAGTGAGAACTAGGGGAGATAATACATTTTCAAAATGTAAAATATTTACATTCTGCTTGAAGATTTTTTGTTATTACATGTATTACTTTAAACATTTTGCCACAACTATTTAAAAGAATACATATCGGGGCGGCTGTGGCTTAGTGGGTAGAGCGGGTCGTCTAGTGATCGGAAGGTCCCTAGTTGCATGTCGAAGTGTCCTTGGCGCCTTGCATGGCAGCCTCCTCCATCAGTGTATGAATGTGTGCGTGAATGGGTGAATGTGGCATGTATTGTAAAGCACTTTGAGTGGTCAGTAGACTGGAAAAGCGCTATAAAAATGCAAGACCATTTACCATTTACCATATCTCAAATCAGTGCCGGGGTTTCCTGGATATTCATGAAAAATTGAAAAAAAAAAAAAAAAACAGAAAAAGGTGTCACAAAAATGCTGTAATTTTGTAATTTAGGGCCACCAAATACAAAAATGAATTACTTATAAAGTATTTGGAGCACAGATAGAAGATTTAACAATAATATATTCATGGAAAACCATGACATGAACTGGGAGGATCTAGGTCGGCTGTTATGGAATAACCCTATAGTATAACATAATATAGCATACTGCAGTATAACTGAGTGTATTTTACCATGTTTACATACATTGCATTCATCAGATCAATTAGTAGTAGTAGTAGTAGTAGTATATTATTACATATTGTAGTATTGTATAGTAGAAGCATACTATATATCAGGTGTATCAAATACAAATCTGAAAGGGCCACAGAGATTTTTTTATATATCTACATGACTCAAAGGTCCATGTATTGAAGTCGGTCAGGCCACATGCAAAAATAATGTAATATTCAAAACAAAATGTCCTTTTCATTCAAAAGGACAACAAAAATACGACCTAAAATAAAATGTCATTTCCATTTTGACATAAATTAAAATACATATAGTTCAATATTTCCTCTTTTTTTTTACAGCCGGCAAAATGTCAATATGCGAACTGCTCTAAAAATAAAAGTGAAAGTTAAAAATTGCGCTGGCAGCAGTGAGTGACCCAGCTGTCTGTGTATCGTTGGCATGGAGACAAGTTCCGGTATACACCTGCTGACCCAACCAAAACACATAGCGAAGGAATAACAATTCGGGGGCCACAAATAGGAGGCCGGGGGGCCGCCTATTGAGGACCACTGCTATATATACTAGTAAAGCTGAGGTCACCAATAGGCTGGACCGCAGTCTGGGTCAGGACCCAGGCGGCGTCCTATCCTGACCCGGACCTGTTATTGATGAATTATTATACATTTATTACATTTTAATGGAGTGTTTCTATGTTAACTGGTGCCACTTTTCCAGCCTTTACAGCGCTGGTTTAGCGGCCCACAGAAACCCACAGAACAATTGCATGCCTGTAAATCATTGCACGTGACACAACCCAGTCAATCAAATCAGTGCTTTGGACAAGTGGGACGATTTGAGTGTGAGTAATAGAATACACAGACATCTGTCGGAGGAAATGCAAGTCAGAGAAGAGGTATTTCACATGTTGTGCTCTAAAAGAGAAAAGTGGACTAAACAGAGCTTGTAATCAAGAATGTACTCTAACATGTTGTTTCTCCCCACGTGCAATTTAAGCCCAGTAAGTCTCATCTGTTCTTAGGCCGTGACGATTATATGGCAATCTGAAGCACCACTGTGAGATGAAGCACAAGTCTTTTAAGAAAACATAACAGCTCAAATCCAAATTAAGGGCACCCAAAATAAAGGCAGCTTTCTCCACTGTGAACATCATTCCAGGCTCACATTGAGTGCCTACACACAGGTACAGCGATGGCCCTGACACCATTACAGCCCCGATTTAAAATCCTGGAAGGAAAAGCTGAAGCCCACTCCCCTTCGCAATGAGAAAAGAATATGTATTTATTATTTAAGTACTTATTTACGATACCAGTTATTTATTGGTATCATGCTAGCATCATAGTATTGTAATATGGTATAGTATCGTAATAATTGAAGAGACGGCAGGAGGATTAGCGTTCTGTTGCCGTAGAAAACAACTGTTCAGTTTCAGCGACAGGACGGCCAGAAGTCGGGCCCATAATTCACGTACTGTATCACAGAATAAGTAAATATTTGTACCAAAATAGTCAAGTAATAAAAAAACCCTGCCGAGAGTCTGCCGCCATTTGGTGTCATCTGCAGGTGAGCTGCTTCTCCCCACAGATAAAACTGATAACAACTTGTGTCAGAGTTTGACCCACACATGTACAGACTGTGATGCCATGTTGCATTTAGAGCTGCCCACCCTTCCGCTAGCTAGTAGTCTTGATTAACCCTGTAGTTAGTGGGCATATTAACTGACTCTGACGGAACTGGGAGCTCCGAGCACCGAGGCAGTGTAGGTCATTTTTATTGTTGGACTATCACCTATTGAGGTACAGTTGGCTAGGGGCTAGCTGGCTAGCATGCTAACTTAGATAGATATCTCTACAAGACTCGTGAAAACGTGAAAACCTTCATGTCTTCACATTCTGTTGATCATTTTACTACATTTTTAATGTTTTAAACTAAAAGCCTCACATGCACCTTGAAAGGTTGTTCAAAGCAGGAATGTTAAAACACATAGGCCTACATCTGTCATGATTTTCTTGTTCTTTTACTTAATAATAATGGCATAATAATAATTATAATAATCAGTTGCTAGAATAGCAATATACCATTCACAACTGCGCAGGCAGATTTTCAAAATTATTTTTTTTAAAATCTCATCAAATTGTTATCAGCAAACTCAAATATAATTTAATTTAAGAACTGTATTCATATAGCTAATTTTTACTGTAGAATTATTTAATAATTAAATAATAAAGATGAGTTGTATGGGAGATGTTACATTTATTGATTAAATGTTAGGCTATTTTGTCATCATCAATTGTTTTGGACATGGACCTCTGTATGATATGTTTGAGAACCCCTGACATGTAGAGTGTAGTTTGGTGTAACATGCATATCAGGCATTAAATGCATACAATATTATAGTATAGTATAGTGCAGTGCAGTAAGGAATCATGTAGCCCAGTATATTGTCGAGTAGTATAATAAATGAAGCACAATTTTAGCATTGTATAGATAGTATAGAATGCATGTACTATATTACAGTATAGTGTAATACAGTAAAACATAATGCAGTAGAGTATAGTCAGTGTGTGTGCAGAGCAGACTGTTACTATGGCCAGTATGTGTTAAAGAGAGTGAGCGGCTGCTCTTTGTATTCCACTCAGCCACTGTTGACCCAGAGACTTTGCCCCTGTCTCTGTGACTGATCAGCCATTTATCAGCTCTGTATCTTGTGACTGGAGGCTGCTGTCACTGCCTTCCTCCCTCTGAGTTGCCTGGAGACTGTTGCTCCTCTATCCACTTCAGGTACAAGCACAAAAGGGATGATGCACTAATCTGCTCTGGAATATTGTGGCACAGTCGTGTTTATTAGTTGGCTTTGTAATGCTTAACATGAAAAAGGAAAGCCAGGGTTTCTCAGTTTGATTGCTTTGATTGAATAATGCACATGCTGCTTCACAAAGCAGAGGAATGCCTGTGTCCCCATGAAACAAATTGTTAGCATTAACACTTAACTCCACATTACTGTGAAATCAACTCTTGAGTATTTGGTGTGCAGGCAATCAATGAGTCTGGATGTTTTCACTGTGGTTCCTTTATCCTGCTGCTAACAGAGAGCAGGGACCGCTCTCTAACAGATACAGGGTTGCCAAAAAGAGTTTTGATTCTGCAGCATACAGTATATAGTATATATATACAGTATATAATCCATGCCCATACCCAATGGCATGGATTATATATGGGATGTCAGTCAACCACAGTGACAATGGCATATACATATTTTGATAAACACCGCTTATCAATTAATAACACCAAAAGCTTGCTCATTTTCAGTATCTGATTTCAGGTCAAAATGATTTTCTTCAATCTTTCTCCATTCATTCTAATTATAACAAGTGTACGTGATTAGACAACTAAGAAGGGAAATGAAAGAGCAGAACAAAATCAACATTAATCAGAAAGTTTCTCCACCCAGTGTAGAAAATGGGGTTTTACTAAAACATTTTTTACTTAAAGCTTCAACATTACAAACTTGTATTAGCTGAGACTGAAACTAGAAGGATTGGTTTGACTAGTTGCTACTGCCACTTGGACTGGCAGAAACTGGAGGTTTCAACTATCTTATTGCCTTTATCAGTATGTTTTGACCGCTCCGCTTAATTGCTAACAAGCTTTTCACACTCTCGCACTCTCAGTCGCAGCATGTCATGTTCAATTACAACTGCCTTAGATCAGTTGGAGATATGACCTCTGAAGATTCTACAAAATATACTGTATATATCTAAGATCTCCAATTTGTAAACCTGAAGACCTAAACCTCTCAAACATAAAAATATGGATGGTTGTTTTTTTCTTTCTTTGTTGTTTATTTAATTTTCCTCAGTTAAGGTCAAAGTGGAACTTGAAAGCTTGAAGTTGTCGCAGTACCTGCTTCTACTTCATCTTCTGTTAGCAAAAGCATACATGTCATGCTGCCAATCATTGTGACATCCGCTCTACCATAAAGCTCATAAGCGCCTTTTTAGCACAGTACCACCAGAGTGGTAAGGGCTATGGTTGCAGTTATGTTTCAGGTCGAGTAAACTCCCCGAAATTAGTAAGCAAAAGGTCATAAAGTGATTGGTTCTACACATGGAAGATTCATATTACTGTTTCCTCTGGCAATTGAGGGATATTTAAAGGTCATAATGAACATTTTTATGTTGTCAAATATTTATTTTTTTAATGATACATACACAGAGCTTGTTGAAAGGTGCACAATAACGTGTCTGTTTTCCTTGAAAACATTATAATGATTGTGAATTAATAATTTTACAGTGTTTGTTGGGTCTAAAATGATTGTTTCATTTAATGTCTGTGTAATAATTCTAATAGTTGGTTCCAGCTTATAACAAGGTTGGTGAGCCGGTAGCAAATTGGCGCTGGATTCATGTGGTATCTGTGTGTCGTCAGCATCAAAAAACTCTAGGTAGTTTCCAGTTTGTGGGAAAAACAAAACAAACAAAAAACAACGTAAAAATGGCTGATTTTTGCCTACAGCATATTGCCCTGATGTTTGCTAGATGGCATTGTTCAAGCCTAATAAAGCAACTTTTCTATGCTTGACTTTATACAAGCGTCAGTGAATTTTCTCATCATTCCCCAGATAAATAGAATAAAACATGTCCAATCAATCCACATAAAACTAAACACAAACCACTGTCTCTGGGCACCAGCCAATAAACAGCCTTTGGGGACTTAATTCTGGCTCCACAAACCTGATGGAGACAGATATGACTGCTCCTATCTCTCTTTGATTTCTCTCTTCATTTCTTTTCCCATTTGTCTGCTTTGTCAATTTCTGCCTCCCCAGGCAGTCGTATGGAAGCATGTAGCCAGGGCTCATTGTTTCCTTGCACCAACTATTTCCTTCTTCTTTAAAGCCTCTGGATACATGAACCAGCCTGCATTTGGCACACACACACATTCATGGTTAGAAAAAACAACAGGAAATCAAGACAAAGAGAAAATGGGGAGAGATGGGAGGGGGAGAGGTAAGACAGACAAATGACTTGAGGCCATGTTTCCAATCTAATACTCTGTTTGTCTTCCAGGATCTCTGCTCTTAAAGGGCTTGACATCAAATTCAATAAGAAGATTTCAGGCTGGCATACCACGGCGCTCATTGGCTTTCAGTCCCTGTTCTCTTTCTCTATCTCCGCTTCATCCAATCTCTCTGTGCGCACTCCTACTGCTCAATACTGTAGGATTTTTGGAGGTCACAGCAACGAAGGCCCCGCTGTGATCTGATTTAAAAGGGCAGCCATGATCTGGGTCCATCATGCTGAAAAAGTTAACCATACATTTTTTTTTATGAAAGCATGCACGGCATCACTGCCACTTTAAAGTCTGATCTCAAAATAAACTTGATGCTCTTCATTTTTATTTCAAGAGGATTTATTGTGTCCAGTCTGTGTGGTCTCTACTGTGTTTAAATTTATGTAGGAACTTCTGTTTTCCATGTACTGATGTGAACAATCCTCCCACGCACAGTCCTTGAGTATGGTCACCTTCCCCATGGTCACATGTCAAAATATAGCCTGGATGAAGAAGGGAGGGGAGAAAGAGGGGGAGAGAGGGAGGAATAGAGGACAAAAGGAGACACTGAAAAATGGAGGTGAGAATAACAAAAGGTGGAGGCTGTTGTGCTCCTCATTATGAAAGACACCAGGTGGTAAATATCCCTGCATGCCTAAACAAAATACTGTTGGGAAATGAAATACAGTGTACTGGATGCTGGATGTCCTACACTCCAATGGTTGAATTATGTACATACATTGTCAGTCTTATTTGTGCTCAAGAGGTCATAGAATTATAATGATTCCTTATATACTGCCTACTGTCTCCAGTAGCCCGACATTGCTAGACCAATTTGCAAATGTGAATTGCATTGGAATCTCTCAGTTGTTTTTCGATTTCCAAGGAGCGTTATGATCAAGCCCAGACCAAAATGCCTCTGGATGCATTGTGACTAACCTACAACCATTTTTACATTTTCAGGGCATTTAGCAGACACTTTTATCCAAAGCAACTTACAGTAATTCATACATTCATACACTGATGGTGGTGGCTGCCATGCAAGATGCTGACCAGCACATCAGGAGCAGTTTAGGGTTCAGTATCTTGCCCGAGGACACTTACAATATAACAGCGTGCAGGATTGCGCGGATATGGTGTAGCATCAATATGTCTGTAAACATACAATACATTCATACTTATATATGTTGGTGTCTTAAAGCTAGGGTCTACGATCCTTGAGAGCTAGCAAGAGAGCTATCAAGATTTGAAAGTGGCACCTCCTCTAAGTCCCCCCCCCCATCAGTGCTCCGTCCAAAGCCACGTGAACGCGCATCTGGCTGTACTTCTTTCTTTATCCAGAACCGTTTTTGTCGCAGCCTTTTCTGCCTCAGGCTTTCTTTTCCTTGCCTTTTTAGCGGGGTGAGCTGTCACAAGTGTTTCACCATTCCTGTTCAGCTCCCGGACCGTGGTCGGGAAGCACAGGGGAGATGATCCTCTCCTGGGCCGAAGTTATGATTACCTTCGGGGTGAACCCCCTTGAACCCCCTTTCACGTGTTCGTTGGTCGGTAAAATAATGCCAGGGAGCTTTGCGGTCTTTCGGGGAGCCGTCCCGTTTATTCAAAGACAACTGCAGCATATACTGTACACTTTACCCGCTACTACCGCTGCTCAGTGTGCCCCTCCACCTTCTCATTCATTCACTGTCTGCACGTACGCACGCTCCCTCACTCTCTCTCGCCCACTCACACCTTACGCACACCTCACGCACTGCCCTATTCATGAAAGGGCTACGCCACTCTTACAACACAAGTAACGCTGGCTGCATTTTCTCTGCCATTGTAACCAAATGAACGTCTTCTTCTTCTTCTTCTTTTTTGGGGTCAAATGAACGTCTTCTTCTGCAACTCCGTATTTCTGTAGGAGTGTGGACGGGTGTGCTGAATATTTCCGGCATCAGTGAAACGCGCGGAGGAGGGAGGGACAGAGGGGGGCATAGGCAGAACAAGACATGAAGGCATCCGATTTTGTTTCTATTCAGGCCGAATAGCACGGATTGGTCAGCTTCTTCTCAGTCCTGCAGCTGCCACAGAAGTCTGATTATTTTCATTCCTTTTTCTGAATACATAATGTATTGACTACTCTCAGGATAGAAGGACCATTTCACCCAGTATAACAAAATGTGTTTCTGAACATTACAGACCCTAGCTTTAATCACTAATAGTTACAAAAAAAATTAAATTGGTCCTGTAGATCACCCCAGCCAGCAGCTGCAAAACAGGCTGCAGCGGCAGCAACTGGGGTTCAGCTGCTCCCGTCAATGTACAGTACGTCCGCTATAAGTGCTCAGATTGTTATTCTAAGAGTTGGATGACATTATGGAAATGATTCCTACACAAATATACCTTTTTGTTAATGAGTAAGATCCTTTTTGATTAACCAGAATCAGCAGTTAAAATCATTCCCCTCAAAGCCACAAGACGTAATCACATTTTTTTAATTTCACCTGTCAGATCTTTTTAAAACACACCAATATCAAATACAAGAAACAAAAAAAAAAACACATTGATTCGCTTTTCCTTTGTTCCAACAAGCATCAGCACTGCTTTGGTTGAAATAAACCCTTTATCCACAGAGTTAGATGTGAAAATATTATCTGATGCCAGATCTACCTGTCATAGCCGCATTGGTTGTTTTGTATCAAACTTGCCCAAGATAAATGGTTAAACCGGTTTGATCCAGGATGGATGGAAATCTGTCTGAACAGAAGGGGTGCCAGATGCATCTGCTAGAGGAAAAAACACACTCACTGAAAATAACTTTGCTAATGAAGAAATTTTTAATTTGTCTTGTAATACAGGAAAGCTTCCCCCATGTTGACTACACAACCAAGTCTCAAGTTAGGTTAATATGTTAGCCTGTGCATAGGTGCAATGGTGCTTTGAGCTGACATTAACATGATTGTTTAGCTGGCGAAGTTTAGCTAACGATCTTAGTTTAGCATACTGGCATATTGTTGTGCTAACATTTGCTAATATGCACTTAATACCAAGTACATCTGATCCTGATCAAAATGCTGTTAGTTTTGCAGGTATTTGGTCATAAACAAAAACACTCAAACTTCTCCATTCCCCATGAATTTGCTTGATGAAAAGTTAAGGGGTCACCAAAGTTCATACAATTCATTCTGAAGAGAACATGAATTTCCATCCACTAGCTTGGCTGAAAAAACAACAAAATTTTAGCTTGTGGAGTGTGCTTGTAGACTTTGCAACACACTAAAACAAAAGCCTGATTCATGCTTAATGCGCTTACTTATAAAAGCTAAACAATGAACAACGTGGTAAGAAATGTAGATGGAACGATAGACCACTTTGGTCAAAGCTGTTTTTTTTTCTCAACAGGGTAAAGATTCTTTCCCATTACTTTCAATTGTATTGGCTCAGTTAGCCATGGAATCTGTCTTGTACAAGGACCTCAGGACAAAGGGGGCTTCACCACGGGTGACTGGGCCCAGTTCAAGTGGTTTTGGCACCAGGCTGGGACTGAACACAGCCTCCCAGACTGCTGGGGTTCAGTTTGACATGGGATACAGTATGGAGGTGGTTTATAGCTTCTCTGACTATGACTTAGAGAGGGGCAGGCACAGCAGGCGGAGACAGGAGGGAGGTGCAACAGCAAAGGAGCAAGTGAAAGTCGGACAGCAGAAGCAGATGAAAACAGTGTGTAGAGCCAGAATATTTTTACATATTACTCAGAGAATAGAGGATATGACTTTGACTGATCTTTGAGGTGATTGTGGAAAGACAAAACAAGATGGTGTTTACATCAAGTTTGAATGAAAAGTGTTTTATGATGAATTAAGGAGGAAATGTAGCTTGTCTTAGTTCAGAAAATACAGAAACTTGAATAAGTTGAACAGTTGCATTTTTCTGTTTGGCAAGGAAAATTGATGTAGGATTATTTCAATTCTTGGTGTTTATTTTGTTCATTTATGACACTAAAAACTGCCATTTGTCATCCAGCTGAAACTACAGGAGCTATCACCGCTTGTCAGTACAAGTGGTCTTAAGAGACTGGAGGGGCGGGGGCTAACAGGTTAGCATGCTAACTTCAGTAGCCATCTCTGCAACACAGTACATAGACTTCTGCAACATTACGGTAAAACACTCTGTTGTGCTTATTCAGTTTTTGAATGTTTTAAACTTTTGGCCTTATATCATAAATGCTCCTTAGAAGGTGAATGGATTTGGCTTTGCTGATTTTTATATGTATAGTCCTGTCTATATTTTATGTTTTTCTCTTATTCAAATCTTTTTAGTATTTTTAGTCCTGTACTTATTGTATGTCTGTATGTCTTACCTGCTATTGTGACGAGTGAATTTCCCCGATGTGGGAAAAATAAAAGTCTAAAGTCTAAGTCTAAAACCTGCAGCTACAGATATGTCAACCCTGTTTTCCCAGCCCAGAGAAACAAAACAAAATCTCAGGACACACACTGGAACTTTGGAATTTTCAGTGAGAGAACTTCATTTCAAAATCTTTATTTGTGCCAGGCTGTTTTTCCTAACAGTCATTGAATATAGATTGGCAAAAAAAAAAAAGGAAAACTCAACCCAACTGATCCTGAATGATTTTTATGCCCCTCATAGAGAGTGATACAAGTTGACTGTTCTGTGCTATAATGATAAAATCAACCACTGATGTTGCTTCAGACTATTATGTAACAAATACTCTGCCTTACTATGTCTTTCTATCTCACGTTGATATACCAACTTTCTCTGTCCATTTAAAGGTCAAAGAGTTAAAAACCCTTTGTGTGTTTATTAAGATGAAGGCCTGTAACTGCCAAATGGGGAATGGGGGCAAACAGGAAGTGGGATGGGGTACTTTGGGCTGATCAGAGGGGCTGGAGGCACACACTCATTGATTTTTAGTGACTGTGGCCAAGCAGCTTCCCGCTGCTCCTGCAATAAAAGGTCTGTGCTGGGAAATAATCAATGTGCAAGGATTCTTGCCTACTTGTTAGTACATTCTTTTTCCTGCTTGAGGTTCATGGCCTTATTACACTTGACACATATGGCAATAAGGACAGCAATTGCCTCAGACATCATACAATGGATTGTACCAGCTTCAGCAATAATATAGCTCTTGAAAAGAGAAATGTTGTCAGGTAAGCAGGCTACACTGCCTGTGCAGCAGCTTCTGCCAGTAGATCCTGTGTGTGTGCAGTGATAAAGTACATCAGTAAACTCAGAGAATCAAAATGTTTTTTATGAGTATGAGACAATTTATTAGGTCATTCTTTCATGTTTTCCCTCTAACACTGCATACATTTCACTGTCTTTCTACTGGTGATGGATACAAGTCAAGCAAATGAGTCAAATCAACAGCCCTTGTTCCATTAAAAAAGTATATTCTCAAGTTTATCTGAAGTTATTACAAGGCTTCAGCAGTTGCAGTTCCCCAACAAGTTGTTATCTTCAGAAGTTTGTCTTTTTTGGAACAAAATTAACTTTGTTTTTTCCCCAGAAAGTGTGTCTTTGCTAGGGTGTGGTATAAAAACAGTAACAAAAAGAGGAAATATTACTAATACTTCACTTGTCAAATTCAAATGACTGCTCAAGCCGAAAATGACCTTCAGTTAAACTTTGTAAGTACGTACCCCATCACTTTTACTGGAAACACGTTAGGCAGGGATCTCTTACGGCCTGTTTACACTTAGCATTAATACTCAACTTTTGCACAATACGCATTGTGAGGTGGTCTGGGACGCATTTGGCTACCCATTGTTTTGTAATGTAAACACTAATGCTTCTCGATGTGCCCATCACAAGGACATCATCAATGTAGGAGGTAAAGGTAGTTAAGGTGACAGGAAGCCAATGTGAGTCAGCTGATGTTATAAGCAAAACCAGAAGAAGCAGCCACAACAACAGGCATTATGGATTCTTCCATTTCGTTCAACTGTAAAGGAAAATTACATTTTTTGTAATTTGTCTCTCTTACCTGCTAATTGTAGCAGCAGATGTTTGTGACAGGTATGGCAAATTATGAATCTCCCATGCCTTTCTCTGAAATTTGACATTAAATGCAATACAAAAAGTTGTTTCTTTCCTTGTGAAAAGTTATTTGCATACAGAGCAGGGAAGTGAGAGCCAGTCACAGTTGGTCACTGGAGATGAGAATCGAGATGGATTCTAATGCCGGGTGTGAACTGACATCGTTAGAGCTGTCCACTTCTGTTTGGATCACCCACGATGCCGGTTAATGCCAGTTATAAATAGGATGTTAGTAGGCAGTATCAGCACGAGCTAAGACTGGCGCAAGTGAATCCTGTATCAGTGTTTATATGAGCTGACTATTGTTTTAAAACAATTGAAAAATTGAGAACATATCCATTGAGCCTCAGTATGCTTTAAGCAAATGCTCTCCAGCTATGTCAAAATATTTTATTCCTGTTCTGAATGGCCACACTTGAAGGCAAGTTGAAAAGTCGACTGTCTGACCATCTGTGGCAAGCACTCTGTGTGAAGCATACTTCAAGAGGTCTTTGCTGTATACTGACAGTACAGCTTTGGGGTAGGTCAGGGGCTATTGTATGGACACCTACGTTTTTCACTCCATTAGGGGAATCTAAAAGATGACTTTTTTTCACATGCCTGCTCTTTAATATCCTCTAGGCTTCCTGACTATCATGACAGGCCATTTATTCCTGAAGCACATCTTGTAATCGTGTCATAGTCTGTAAAGTGAATGTACTCACATAGAGTTGTTGCTGTTTGAACAAGTTCATTGACTGAACCATAAAGAAAGGGCTTGTTTTCCAGTGAGTATCTCTTGAATCTATCAGCCTATTGAGTGTGGCTCGACACAGACAGCAGTGATGGAGCAGATGCCGTTGAATGAAAGCCCTGTCAAGACCAGCGGTTTCAGACAGTCTATCCTTTCTTCTGGAGTCTTTCTGTGCTCTCTGAGAGCCCTCCAGCCACGCAGCCTCTTCCTCATCATCTGTCGGTGGCAGACGTCAGGTCAGCTCAAAGAGGCAGCAGGTGGTCTGTGGTGACAGTCAACCTTTCCATTTCTAACTCCCTAAACTCTGGATGTGTTCAACTTGCAAGAGTCTCAGCTAATCTCTGCTCTTTTAAGTGAATCTGTGCATTGCAGTGTACCCGAACCTGTACTGACACTGCAAGTCGGCAGCTGTTGATCTAATGTGACAGTAGAAAGTCCCTTGTCTTCTGCTAACCCAACAGACACAGTGCAAAGTTACTGGGAGCTACAGCTGAGAAGTTGCATTTGGTGTTGTGTGTCAGTACTCACAAGCTGTAGGTTTTTTTTTTTAGTTTCCGCAATTTAATCAAGCATGAAACCCATTCGATCAAACTCAAGATGGATTTGCCTTTGAGTCATACTCTGACAAAGAAGAAAATAACAGTTCTAGCTGTGCACACAGCCACTTACAGAATATGTTATTCAAGTAAGACATATGACCTTAGAGCTATTACCTAGCAGTCTATCGCAGTAGGTGTAACATTTACTGAATAGGGAGTACTTTAGTTCATTGTCAATAGCTCAATGCCTACTGTAGGCATAGGGGACTGATATGGCTAATTATTTTCTTTGTTTTCTTTTCTTTTAATCAAGCCACAATGGCCGCTATAGACCATATTCACATGGTGGCCGTTTTCCTCTGATGTCACATGCCAGGTTGAAGCGTATATGCTGTACTGCTGTATAGCAGAATGCAAGGCATAGAAACGTGGGGAATCTGACAAATTGTTATCATTTCACAGTTTCTCAATTGATCTGCAACTGAAAAGACAATGGATAGGTAAAATCCGGAGGGACATCTGGCCACATTTCGTGGTAAAACAACATATTTGATAACCCATTAGCTACATTAGCATTCACCCACTTATTCACCCTAGCTAGCTTTGATTGTGTTATGCAATATAACAGGAAAGCCATAAATTAATTCTCAAATTCAAACCCAACACATATTGGACATATGTATATGTATTTATTTAACATTAGCTAATGTATGCTAATATTAGGGTGTTGTCCAAAGGTAGCTTACCAGATATGCTATGTAGTTACGTAAAAAATATTGTGCGATGTCCCTCCCTCTTTGACTGTCCATTGTTTTTTGGTTGCTGAAAAGCAATAACTTAAACTACATCTATTACAGTTATGAACAGCGAGGCTGAAGTACACACATGTAGTTTCCTGTGAATCTCTGGAAACTGGACTTCTGCAAGCTCATGTTCAGGTAATGTTGCAATTCTTCACAGAAAGAAAAATGCTGTGGATTTTACCAATAACAAACATCAGGGCTATCATTTAGTTTGTTTCCATTCACTAGTTTCTAAGCTCATTTTTGAACATATAAGAGTGGAAAGGCCAAAAATGTGGAAAAAAAATTAAAAGAGTTGAGATGTTGAAAAAATGTTTTTACACACGCTGAGAAGGAAAAAAATACATATTGATTAGTAGAAAATGTGATATAAATGAGCTTAAAGGTGCTGTATGGAGATATTTTAGATTTTGTTATCTTTTCGAACAAGTCTCCATCTACTTCAGTGGTTTAGGAGAATGCTGCAGCTCTGTTTAGCTGTGAAGCTCCAGAAACGTCTTGTGGACTATTGTTGAAGACTTCACCCAACTCGGCAAGGGGGTGAGTAGACAATGACTGAACATGGCATGACATTTTTGGGTAAACTGTTCCGTTGATAAATAAATCATCACCTACGTGAAGCAAATGACTCTCTCAAGCTATCGCTGAAGACACAGAAAACATTAGATTTGTGTGGAGCGATGAGGAGACTGACACATTTGATTATGTCTTCTCCCACAGAGGTTCAATGAACCTGGCTGACTTTTGCTGATTTTCTGGAAATTTGGTCCAAATATGAGCTACAAATGCAGATTATTCGCAAGGACTCCAAAACCTACAACACAACCTGCAACCATCATTTTGATTACAGAACTGGTGGTGTGACCAGAGACAAAAAAACCTGTAGGTTCAGTTATCATTGGTGAAAATACAGCATTAAACGTTCAAGGTTCATTTAATTGTCATTGTATAACACAGGGATGTACAACGAGATCTAAGTTGTAGTCCCTTCATGCTACATAGGAAAAAAAAAATATATATTTTATGGTGGAGTGTTGAGGATGAATTGAGGAGTCTCACAGCCTGAGGAAAGAAGCAGCTCTCTAGTCTGATGCTCTGAAGATGAGTATCGATGATGTCCTGGGCTGGTTTTAATCATCTGCTGTAGAATCCTGGGCCGTGTAGAACCATGCCAGATTGGGAACTTGGCACCTGAATTCAACTTTAAATTTCCTTCAGAAGAGTCTTTTCTGCTGATGCCAGGGTTGCAAGGTTTGCCAGGTCTGACGTCTGCTAGGATATAATAATTAAAAACACAAAATGTATCAGATAACTGCTGGGCTACTGCTGCTTGGTCAGTGATTTTGCTGTCACAGACTGAACATTGGGCCATGAGTTATACTCTGTTTCTCTTAGTTGGTTTACTATAGAAGGACTCAGTGCTTTGCAAAGGTGAATAATTGTAGATTTTCAGTAGCTAAAAGCAGGAAATAGCATATAAATGTGTGCTGCAATGAGTCAAGCTGCTGTGGTGATGCAAGCAGTGAGGCAACATCACTCAAAACATTATGAAGAGGCATGGCTCCTCCTTCCATTCAATGATTTTCTTAATTCAGTCACACACACAGGCCCCAGAGGTTACGCAATGCAAGAGATCCTGCCTGCTGCTGTCAGGTCAGAACTGATCCAGTTGCTGCTTTCAGGTCAGGCCTACAGGCAGTCAGATCAGATACCAATGTCTTAGTCTTCAGCCTTGATTGTATTCTGTTATATTCTATAATTCAAGCAAGCTCTTCATGACCATTTAACAGGAGTAATTCCTGTACCATGACACATTCATTCGTAACAGCCAAATCGTGTCAGACATTTTATGAGACAAGATGTGTAGTGTAAGCAGGGAGCAGCTCTTGAGATGGGCTCAAATTACAATGAGAAAACAGCTGTGGTTTATAGCAGTCTGGGATGGTACAGTACTTACCACTCCCTAGTGGTTCCAAAACAAACATCAGTAAATAGCAAACGTCAAATAAAGTTCCCCTGTTTTTCTGTTTTGTTTATTCATTTATTTATTTTTTCAACTTTTTTATTTTTTCATCATTTCCACCAACGTTCTTTCTTCTTCTTCTTCTCTCTTTGATTTTGCTTTTCTTCAGTTTGATGCATTTTGACTTAACCTGACATCCCATCAAATCAAAAAAGTCAAAGGATGCAGTGAAAACCAATATAATGTGTATCCCTGTAAGTATCTAAGCATGATATGGTCTGTTTACACCTTTGTTTTAACACCCTGGTGTTATCACTCTGTTGTATTTCTCTGCACAATTTATTTCCAGTTAAATCAGTCATAAAGTCTTAATAAACCTGTAACACTCCCACAATATATTTACAGTTTAGAATACACCCTGTTTTAATCATGCACACATCATCCATCTATGTCATTATAAATCATGCTCCCTTTATACACCATTTATATGGATACATGCATGCACTAGGAACAGTTGACTTTGTAAACACTGTATAGTATGTTGCTGCTCAAATGTTACTGTCCAGTACAGTAGTGTGACCATGTACGGGAGCTTAAGACATAAAAAGCTGTCGTGTCAGAAGGAAATAAACTCTCAATGGCAAAATCAATGAGAACTCAATACTGGTGGAACCGAAGGGGCTGCAGAAGGGCTGGACAATTGGTCATATAGTACATGAGGTTTTGGTTCTCATAATTTACTTCCATTGGTGAAATCATAATGCCACTGCTCAGAGCTTGCCAGCTCTGAAGGTGAGAATTGAGTACAGTGCCAGACCTTTCAGTGGAATAAACACCCGGAGGTGCAGCAGATTCTGCTCTGACCCCGACCCCGGGCCATTTACCGATGGGAGGGGAGCTCAGGGATTAATTACTACTATTGAAGTAAAAAGGTAGATTTATTTACGGTCCTGTTCATCAACTTGACTGCAGCAGCGATCTGCAGTAGGGAGAGGAGGAAAAAGAAGAGAGAGAGACAGAGTCTCTGATCAGTGCTGAGTTGAGTGAGAGGTGGATCTGAATTCGAACACACAATATAATCAGGTTAATAGTGTACTAAGTAAGTGTAACAAAGAGCTGGTTGTGGTTTGGCTGACCGTCTATTTAACTACATGATTACAGCCTTCCTCCTTTGAATACTATTTCTGACACTAAGATGGTGCCACATTCAGTTTGAAAGTGGATTCTTGAAATATTCTTCCTCTTGAGCGTTCTGCTCACAAATGAGAATAATGCCAGCTGCCTGTGGATATGAAGTTTGTGTGTATGGTGGAAGGTAGTCCACTCCCTGGGAGAAGAGCGTGTACACTGTTGGATTTGACCTCCTTTTCTCGGCTTTACTGTTGTTTTTTAATGCGCCAGAGAGCCCAGAAAGCCTTGGCTTTACATTACACTGTTTTTAGATTAAGTCGGCACAGTGAAATGTGTGAGTGTGTTACTCTGCGTGTGTGTGTCTCCTCTTGCCAGAATTCATCATACTGTTGTAAGGTGGCTATGAAGCAACATTGCTTTGGACCCCAATTTAATCACTTCCCCTCATTGTCTGTCCCCGGCCCCAGGAAGGAGTGGATGGAGAAAGATTGCATTTCCTTTCAACAAACTGTCACCTTGTGGGTTTCTGTTGAGCAGACGTGCTTTGAGGAGGCTAATAAGCAGCTGCTGGTGTTTTCTGTGTTTTTTTTTTTTTTTTTCATTGAGTGAATGATTGTCGTTGTGGAGGTGGTGGTAACAAGATGGAGGGATGGCAGGAGGGAGATTTGTAACCCGAGGAGAGGTGCATCCCTAGGGTGTTCAGTTTAGAAAGAGGACAAGAGCTGGGAGAGGCGGAGCGTGAAAAGAGAGGGTGAGATGCAAGCAGAGATAGTGCAACTGAGGAGGAAGAGTGAGGGGGAATTATCTGATTGAGCTTTAAAGACAAAAAAAAGAATAGCAGCTCAGCGAACCTGAGGCCAAACTGAAGGTTGGGCCTAAGTCAATGATTACTGCTTTGATAATCACTCACTCACTCACACACTCACTCACACACACACACACACACACACACACACACACACACACACACACACAAATATTTTTAAACATAAACTGGTGAACTCTGATCTTTTACTTAGAGATCCCATGAAGTCAAATCAATGTTTAAGTGTTTTCATCGCATGCCTTGCTCCATATCTCTCCTTTACACTAGTATCAGGCCCATCAGTGGCAAAAAAAGTCATTTTCATGCTAGAGTGGGCTGCTGTTTAACTTTCACTGACTTTAGGGAAAATTGATGATATTTTTGGGGAGAAAGTATTTTCTGATGTCCTCTGGCTGCTCTGCCTCAACTCTGGACAGATAGCTTTACTTGTTAAAGTAAATCAGCAGGCTTCAAATAAACACCTCCGGTCCATGGCCGTAGGCAGCCCTCTGTTTCCTGATCAACATGCTGGCTTCGTTGCTAAAGTGAGCGCTAACTGCAGCGTGTGCTGTTAGCTGGTCAGAGGTCCTATACACTCACCCAGCAAGAAAACTACCTCAATACTGTACACCAAAATGGCCTCCGTTTTCTTGGTGGCTGTGTTGTTCCATTCCTGCCTGCCTGTGTTAATTCAGAGCTGCTAGGTCAGAGAGAGTCAATAGACTGTTAGCTTCATGGCGGGAGGTGTAACACACATTTAGCAGTCTTGGCTATTGTAAACACCTACTATCTGCAACAAGTCTCTCCCTAGTCCTGTCTGTTTTAACAGGAAATACGTAACTGTCGAAGCAGATAGGACTCCACTAGCAAGTAAAAATAGTAATACCACAGTGCAGTTATAATAGGTCGACCCATTGCAGGCTATACAGTGCATACTTCAACATATTTAGAATCTTTGGAGATTTTTTTGACAGAAAATAAGGCCACTTTTGATACTCATTGTAACTTGTTTGCATTATTTATCTGTAAATGCCAAGTCAGTGGTAATTTAAGTGATCTCATAAATGTACTAGTGTGGAAAATTGGAATTTGTCTCTGAATTGTAGTGGGGTAGAAGTATTAACTTGCCGAAAATAACCCTAACCCTAAGTACAGGTACCTTCAAATAGTACTTCACCACAGTACTGTGTAAATGTGCTTGGTCACTTTCCACCACAGCACACAATGTCCACGCTCACTCATGCGTGTCTTGCAACTGATAAATTAGATCAATATTGACTATAATCTGTCCACAATCCAATCCCTGTGGATATCTTTTACATTCAGTCTAAGGCGGTGATGTGATTTAAGTCCAGAGAGAGAAAGAGAGAGATAGCGCATAGAACAAAGTCTGCTTTTTATGGCTTCTCTAAGACCCAAAACAAAGGATCTGTTTAGTTGCCTGCAGCATGATGGGAAGATTGGGATGAGAAGGGGGTGGTGGATAAAACTGATAAGAACAGAGGAGCTCCATAATCACTTATGGTGGATAGGAGAGGCTGGTCATGACATTGATATAATGCCACTTGTTGTCTCTTTTTTTTTTACAACACTTAACACACTGAATAAATAACTAGGTTTTCATCCATCGACAGCTATTCTCTTCCAGTGTGTTTTCATTTCAGCCTTACGTACATTTGGCCGCTTCACAACTGCCAGCTTGGCATCTGTTAGATCAAGAGCCACATGTAGGCTTGTGAGGCATGCCGGCCCTGCTACCCATGCACAGCCAGCAGCAGCTGGGTGGAAGACATCCCCTTGCCGCTGGATGTCCAACCAGAGAACAGTCATCATAGCTAGCTAATAGAAGGTCATGAACATGTTGAGCCAACTGAGGGTATACTGTGAGGTTTATTGTATTTTTGGGTGAACTGTGAACATGCTCTTTGCAACTAGCCATTGTTGCATTGAACTCCCATGTAAATTATCTTAATGCATCTGTTTATGAGATAAAAGTGTTCTACTATGCACACACTACATTCTGTTACTGTGTATGCTTTTTTTTAATAGAGGTTGGATATTTATTAGCAAGATTTCAGCTAAATCAATATACAATTTTTTTCAGAAAATCAAAATCTGAAAATACTGTGTGACAGTAAATAAATGTACTTGTATATATAAAATGGGAGTTTCCTCTCAGTTGAGCTGACAATGTCTAAAGTTACATTTCTGCAACATGTATGATCGATTGGACAGTAATTAATTTTCAAAACATGAGCTAGAGCAGGGGTTCTTAACCTTGAGGCCCAATTTTTTCAGTGCAGAGTGGCCCGGGGCCCATTAAATATTAACACTGTATATGCAGTGTTGGAGAAGCTACTTTGCAAGCGTAGCTTGTAAAACTACATGTAGTTCAGCCTGGCAGTAGTTGGAGAAATGTAGTTTATAAAACCACTGCTAAAAAAAGTAGATAAACCAACATATGGTGTATATGAAACAAAACATAATAGCCTACAAAAAATTCACATACATACAAATATGCCTCTCAACTCAAGTTTTTCTTTTTAAAGAACAAAAGCTGACATTTGGTCAACATCACAGGAGCTTCAGAGGCTCTAACACTGAGGCACTAGAACTAGATGTCAGGGCAGAATCGCTTGTTGACATGACACATGAGCAGTCTGTCAAAGTTTTATCAGACAGCCGGTTCAGTTTGGCACTAAAACATCTTTACCAACACTAAAAAGCCGCTCACATGCTGCACTGGCTGGGACACCAGTGT
>OMLP01046176.1:0-13502 GCA_900302685.1 Spondyliosoma cantharus
CACATGAGAGACAGGTTTTCTTGAGACAGTAAAAACATTTCATAAAACATTTACCTTTCATTTTGTATCTCAGGGAAACTCAAAGATTTCAATGGGATCTTTTTATATTAAGTTTTCATGTCCCACTTAATTAAAACATTGTTGTTTTACAGGTGAAAATGTGACATTGTGCTATGGGATTGGGATTCTATATGTCGATATCGCTCACATGACACATACACACATGGACCATCTGACAAAGGTTTGAACTGTTCAATCTCTGATTATGTTTTTTCCCCTCTTGTATTAAATGTGCACGTTTATATGGAATTGCACTGAATGGATCTGCTTTACTTTTAACTGATGGCACTTCGCCGCAGCTTTATTGTAGTGTTGATAGCAAAACTACACAACAACAAAACCTCCCTCATAAATAATGTATTGAATGTGCAATGTGCCATTTATTCATTATGACTACATGTTACGAATGTCATTTTTGATACACCTTTCGTAAACCGTTAGTAGATTTAAATGCAGGATTAATGATTTTCAGACAGTAGCCAGCTGGTCACTGGAAATGATTTATTGTTTCAGCAGTTCAGGATTTTTTAAGCTTTAAATAGATTTTATTTATATATTAAATTTAAATAACAAAGTATTTTAGGATTTCACATAACTGGTTAAATCGTAGTCTGAGAAAATGACACCGTCACATATAGTGTTGGGGATAAGTCCCGTCAACACCAATAATCCATGCATTTCTACTTGTCAGCGCGATCTATAATTAGTGTTTGTTTATTATGCAAGATTCCAGTGTCAATGTGTAGCCTTTGATGAGAGATTAATTTCAGTTAGCAGAGACTAGCTTACAGATTTAAAGCTTTGACCACAACAAGTTATTTTATAGTTTGTTTGTTTTTTATCTTGGCTGGCAGGGAGAAATGGATCAAACTGACATCTGACAACTGTATATGAAACACCTATGTACATTCAAAACATTCAAAATGAGACTTTTTCCTTTTATTGTACTGTCTTTGTTGTGTTTTTTTCCAAGATAGCATCAAGCATCACAGAACATTTAGTTATAATCACATTTCTCACAGGACACAGCATGAATAAAAATGTGTGTGTGTGCGTCTTTGAGGCTGTATAAACATGATGCTCATTTTCTTTAACACTGTTGTCTTTGCACTGGAGAGAATTATGCATGGTTCTCGTGCAATGCTCTGACTGTATAGGTCCTGTTTTGATAACAGTTCTCTCTCTGGTCAGTGTACAATAAACTTATCTACTACTACTTTGTGTTGCTGTTATATGACATTTGAGGCTTGTGTGCTGCACCTTAACATTCATTACTGATGAAATGACTCAAGCTCAGCATGTTACTGAGCACTTAAATCTCTGGTTTAAGCTCCCTCTCCAAACAATTTATTAATTAGCAGAGGTGATGATCAAGTTAAATTCCCCTGTTTCATTTGTGTCAGCAAGTGAAAGATTCCAACACACGCAGCTCTTCCTCCACTAACCTTTCAACACCCTCTCATACTATGTACTACATCGCCCTCTAGTGGTGCTGTGTTGCAAGTGCAGAACACACAAGATGAGTATTGAGCAATATCCACTGGCTCTACAGACACTCTCAGAATCCCAATTTTGAAAGACACGTGTTGATGAAGGTTATCGAGGTTATGGTAATTCTAAATGCTGTATGTCTTAGGCCATCTCCTCTGTTCAAATTTGGATGTTCAGGTTTGACAGAGATGGATTCTTTTACTCCTCTTTCAAACCATCTTTCTTTCTCTGGCCAAGATGTTTACATTGTTGTCCTCAAAGGAAGGATTCTTCTTCTTCGGATGTAAGTGGACAGCAGAGTCTTGACCTGAGGAGTTGACCCTGCTGTGTTGTGCCATTTGTTAATGGAGAGGTTGTTTTGTCCCCCCAATGTACAATTCTGTGAAGTCCTGGCTGCACTGAACAGCATAAACTACAATACTCAGTACACCTCAATGTTGAGGCTTCTACCTTCTTCAGTGAGCACTGCACAGTCCAAGAAGGGCAGACTGTCTCCTCAGACATTTTCCTGCGCTTCTTAGTATCCTAACAGACCCACAGGATTTCACCAAGAAGGCGACAGAAATAACATTGAACTCAGCCTAAATAATGGTTTCCCATGATGCTACCTCAATTTTTACATGCATTCCAACTCAAGAAGCTGCTACAGGACAGCACTTGTCCAGCAGAACCAACTTCACCCCAGACTACATTTGTGCCTTACTTGACCTCTGCCTGATGACCACCTACTTCCAGTACAGTGAAGGTTTCTACAGACAGAAGCATGGTTGTGCCATGGGCTCACCTGTGTCCCCAATAGTGGCCAACCTCTACATGGAAGTTGAGAGCAGAGCCATGATCACCTTCACACAAACTGCTTGCCCCTGCTGCTTGTTGAGTGCTTGTGTAGGCTGGTTATTGACACCCTCTACCTGTGTCTCTCTCTGAGGTTACCAGAGGAAGCTATTACAAAAACAGCCAGACCTGAGGCACCTGGGCCCTGTGCTCAGGAAGATATAAAAGTCTGGCTTCTAACAAGACTGGCACTCTCTCTCATCACTCCTGAAAAACATGTTTTCCAATTTGTTCTAGTTTAATAGAGAGATTAATGAGTCATAGCCTTTACTGTGAAAACTTGAGCAAACTTGAGAGGGAGCTTATAGGTATCAACACATCCCCGATTGCTGGCACAGAGCTTCACACACTGCCTTTTATCTACACCACTCCTCTTCCTCTTGTGATCACTCTTAAGATCTCTCCCACTCACAGCACACTACCTATCTTCCTCTCCCCTGTTTCTTGCTGTTTTTCTTCATCCCTTCTTCAGAGCCACATCATTCCCACTCCAAACCAGCTCTTCAAGGTAAGAAACATAAGCACACCTCCTCTCTCACATGCATAACCTACATTAATCAACAAGGCATGCATTTAATTCTGATACAACACTCAATCGCCACGGGCTAATTGATACACGCAGGGACATTTATTGCATTGTGTGAGCTGATTTAATAGTTTAGTTTAATAGTGTGTGTGTGTGCGTGTGTGTGTGTGTTTCAGTCTGATATGATAAATACACGGGTTGGCGCTCAACTACATTGTCGCTACTCCTCACCCTCCTGGAGCACCAATCCCTACAGGCAGAAGTCACAACATGTGTAAATGCGTATAAGCTTTTATTCCCATGCAGGTCCACAGGGCTGTCTGCAAACGGATTCTGTGGGTGTCGTCAGTGCTGAAGCTAACAATGCAGGTTCCACTAGCTGACCCATCATTTGGTTTAAACTTAAGACCAGGCTCAACCGAGCAGTTGGCCCAAAAAGTATGTGGCTACACACTCTGTGCAGCACATCATTTACATTCTCTGTATTGGAAATTTGTTAAACTGCATCGTCCCTAAAACCAGAACTTACATTAAGGAGAGAAACTGCATTACCCCTCCTTTTAGTTGTAGTAAAACATGCATTCTTTGCAAACTTAATCCCTGAGAGTTGTTATTTGAAAAACATGTAAACTGTTTGTAAAGTGTGTAAACTTGAATGATTATAGTTAACAGCCAATAAAAGTCAGTGGCATTTTTACAGAGTTTGTTGAAGTAAAGTAATTTACTTCATGACTTTTCAAACACAATTATGCTTTTTTCCTCCTCTTACTCCTCTTATGGGTTCATTCATATGAGTTCATTCACTCATTTGCTATTACATAACATGACATGGCAATGCCGTTACCGTTTGTGTGTGTGTGTGTGTGTGTGACGTGTAATGGCAACCATATTGCACGTCTTTGACCTCATGAGAGATTAATGTGTTATTCAGGGATAAAAACAACAGTCAAAGCACACATGAGAATATATCACTGAGTATATATTCCAAAGTCAAACAGAGCAGAGCCAGTTTCTGGCACGCTGCATTTATGACCAACTTGATAATTTGACTGAAAAAGATATTAACTGGATGTCTGGCTGCTTCTTCACAACCATTAGGAAGAGTGAAACACTCAACAAGCAGAATTACTTTTAATTGCAGGTTTCCTCGTCCATTAGGTTTTTGCCATTTTGCAATTTGGCAGCAACTCTATGTTGGATGTTCTAATACAGCTCTACACTCAAACCACAACAACTTCTGCCAATCACTGTTTGGAATAAGGTGAAAACATAGTTCACTACAAGCGTTATCATTATCGTATTTCAGTGAAGCCACGCATTCACAAATTTAAACGACACCTTTGAAATTTTGAGAACTAAGTATGTGAGGCTTTAATGAGACGTCAGCAAAATTTACTTGCTGTTTGTTGAATTGCACTGTTCTTGGAGGTTGTTTGTGTCTTGCTGACTGGCAAGCCCTTAAAAACTGTCAACACTTGATCCTGCTGGGAACTGGTGCCTCCCAAACCTCTCCTAAATCACACCTCAAATCAGGGCCGTCACTAGGTCAGGGGAGGCTTAGCCCCCAAGATATGCACAGGATGTGAGCGAACGTAGCACACAAGCACAAAATTTCACAAACAGCTAACAAAGACTGAGAAATTATTTATCATTATTATTTCAGTCTGTTTTCTTAATATAGTACAAGAACAAACACAGGTTTCTCCACTTTCTAATCATTACTCTCCTCAATAAAAGCTCAAGTTAGTCTTATAGTCTTATATGGTGCACCTTGACTGAAATGTTTCATATTTCATATTCATATTGAGTTCCATAAAATTCCAAGACTGTCTGCATCACAAATGTCTCTCTATCCTGTGAAATCCTTTAGACTCACCTTTCCAGTAGAGGTCTCTCCCCTCTCACTCCCTGACTCCTACAGGTCAATAGGGGTGGTGGAGTGATTATTATTAGTGTATTATTATTATTAATATTATCCACTGATGATAATCATACGTGAATCAATGCGTAAAGTGAGAAACACAGCTGATACTTGGGAAGGAAGGAAATCACCCCAAAGATAGTATATGGTAAAAAGAGTGCACTCTGAACTCTATAAACAACCAGGGCCTTCACAATGCATGTCAGACTAACTAGCTAGCTAAGTAACAGTGTTCTTTTACAGCTGGAATGTAACTTTTGACCGCGAAACAACAAAGGTCAGATGTGTGCAGAGATTGTCTATACTAGTGTGCAAGCTAGGTTTTTATTTGTCAAACAGGGAGCACTTGGTTCATTAATTACATGGGCCTTTCTGTTGTTAGCTGGGGGCGGAGCTAACTCATTGTTACTACCAGCAGTGATGAATACTTACTTTCTTTAAAAACTTTCTCATATCCATTCTTCTTCATTCTCGTTCTTCTCCTCATGCTGTTCTAGTCGTTCTGTGTGCTTCGACGTACACACGCTGCAGGTACCGAGTGCAAGCTAGGTCGCAGGGAAAACGTGGACTGGATTTTCAGTGATGTGTGTATTCTCTATATGAACAAGTGGAATGGATTGGACAACGACGCACTGAAGGGGCTCTCTCTACCTTACACTATGAAGTGAAGGGAAACTGACAGATTCATGATCATATTTAAGTGAATAATGACAGGTTATATTGTTATTTATTTAAACTTAAATTCTGGCCAATTTATATTGAATTTGTCAGAACTTTTTTGTAAAAAAAAAAAATAAATAATAAATAATAATATATATATTTTTTTATAAAAACACCAAATTATTTAGGTCGGCTTAAGAATATTTTAGGGGGGCTTCAGCCTAGTGACGCCACTGGTTTTCACACATACAGCACCATAATATCTTTTGTTTACACAGCAGATATTGTGTAAGTTCAGCAAGGCTGTTAGAATGAATTGTACATGTAAGCAATAGAGGAGGTTTGAGGTAGCTCACACTCATCAAAATCAGTTTGTTCTCTGCTCAGGATCCACAAACCAAAAGTCTCGTACAGAGAACCAACTGCATCATGTTATGCAAGTCAGCAAAAAGCTCCTCTGTATGTGTTCTAAGCTCATTCTCTTTTAGATGATACCGTTTGCATATGTCTGGTTGTTGGAAACAGAATAAGTCTTTTGAAAATCAAGGGGCTGTCGAACTGGATTCTTTATCACCTTTTGTAGCTGGGAAAAATGTGAAAACATTTATACTGTTCCTTTTTCTTTATTATTGAAACCGTGATGACAAGGCCACGTAACAAAGGACTCATTTTAATCCAAACTAGGCTGTTTACCTGAACCTACCCAAG
Organism: Spondyliosoma cantharus; assembly: GCA_900302685.1. NCBI lineage: Eukaryota > Metazoa > Chordata > Actinopteri > Spariformes > Sparidae > Spondyliosoma > Spondyliosoma cantharus. Next base: position 6,201 of record OMLP01046176.1, read on the forward strand.
GCATGTTGTTACCCAAACCCAGAAAAACCTGAACTACAGAATTTTGAAATCAGAAATTCGAAAGTAGTTTCATCTATTTATCATACTGACTTTAGCTTCATGTTGACTATCTCTGGCATGATTTTCTGAATGCAATGTTTTCCATTTTTTAAGGAAGATTTTAACAGAACGTCATTAAGACTATTATGAATGTTACTCATGGTCACTTGTGAGCTGAATGCTGCCCCCAGATATCTAATGAGCCTGATATGGGGTGGTTTGGTTTAATGTGATCAGATCCAACGCCTCATGGGATTTTAAAAAGTAATGGTTAAAACTGTTAAACTATTAATAGTAATAATTATTATTGTGCGGTTGCTACATGTACAATGACAGCATTTTCAGAATAACTGTGGCTCACATCTGACATACTTCTATGAGTAAACTGGGTGTCGGTATTTGATCAGTTGGATCGCCAGAATTTGGCTTAATTTAAATAACTGTGCAGACGCAACTGTACAACATTGATGATGCATATATCACATGTCCTAAATAATCACAAGGTTTTTAATGTTCAATAAGACTTAACCCTAACATCTCTATCTGTGTGTGTCCTGTTGCAGCATGCAAAATAGATGGCAGTCTACCTCTTGCTCGTTCACTGGAGGAAATTTAGTGAGCAAACAAAGAAACAAGCTTGTGTATAAGATGGCACCCACAAATCTGTGCCTCAAATGTTGACCTGCACTGAGCAGCAGCTGTGTTTTGTGTTCCTTAACATACTTCCACACATTTTCCTCTGTGCAGATCCTAACAAACATAATTCATTCTGACATTGTGATGCAGAGGTAGAGTATGTTTGTTCTGAGCTTGTTTTAAGAGAGTAGCTTCCATGCTGAACGTGTGTTATGTGTTCTAACTGCTTCTATATGGTGTTTTTTTTTCAGCTCTTGGTGAATAAACAGTCAGTCTTTGTTTGCAGCTAACAGCTCCTCACCATTTTCTGTTGCATTATTTGCAGAGCCACTGGGATTCTCTGCTTCCACTGCTTTTCATGTAGATACCAGTAGCCTATACACAGCGGCCCAGTGCTACTTTTTGCTTGTCACTTCTCTTTCTCTGAGGCTTAAAGCCATATTTCACTTTGCTGGAACATTTGCACCCCTCAGTATGCCTTCCTCTCCCAGTGGAAGACTGAAGTCTTCTCAAAGAAGCATGTTGGGATATCACTGCAGAGCTGCCATCTTGTAAAGTAGAAATTAAATAAGTTGACTTTTTGCTCAGACACTTTCAGCAAAGGAGAGGGAACTGACAAAAAAGAAAGAAGCACTTAGAGCAGGTTGGACTGATTGTGATTATAGCTGCCACAGTAGAGAGTGTCGAAGACCAGCTCGAATGAGGGCTTCCATACCTCTTTCTCGTCTGTGAAACCATTTTTTGCATTTTTTCAACTTTTGTCCTCAAGACACAGTAATCAACAAGTTGCCATTTAAATTTAAGCATGGTACTTTTGGTCTTTGATTTTAAAAATCAGGGTGCAATAATAACAACAATAACTTTATTTATATACTACCTTTTTTCAAACAAAGTAACAGTGCTTTAAAGTAAGAAAATCCACAAACACTAAATCTAAGATATTAAACAAGATAGAACAATGTAATGTTTTTACAAAGAACACCCTCCTTTAACAGAAGGCCATGACATAAAGTGAGTTTTGAGAAGAGATTTAGACCTCCAGGTGGTACTACATATCTTACTTCTTCATCAAAAAGGTACAGTTATCAAAATGGCTTAAAATATAAAATATATTTTTTTCTCTTGCCATCCTTTCTCACTGGTGTTTTGGTGAGGAAAAGCATTTTTTGCCTCTTTGCTCCACCACAAGAGCACTGAACAAAATTATCTCATGTCCTGATCATCCACAAAAGAGGGATGAGTCATCACCTTTTATGATCGCAAAAGGAGGCGATAGCTAATTTACGAAGATAATTTAAGAAGTAATGAACACATCTGAAGCGTGACAAACAGTGTGAAATCTTTGTCTGACGCCCTCCTCTTCCTCACCTCTCCAGCATCTCATCTGTGTGTCACACTCCTCGTGTCCCCTCACACTCACCTCCTGTTCCTCCTGTTCCTCCTGCTCCTCCTCCTCTCTCCTGTCCGGGTCAGTAAAATGATTCACTCAGCGTATGGCAACTGAATTCTATTAGATCAATAACTAACCATTTATCAATTTAATTCATAAATAAACTTTGTAAACAACAATAACCTACACACCCAATTATTTGAACACACTGAGCAATAAGATAAGATAAGATGTTCCTTTATTGATCCCCCTGTGAGAAATTCACAGGTAACACAGCAGTGCAGAGAGAAATAAGTAGTAAAGAATAAAATAGCAATTTGAATAAAAATATAATAAAAACTATTAGAATAAAAATAAACATAGTATATACAGTAACTGTCCTTGTTTGTACATGACAATATATAATAAATGTGAAATAAATGTGACTGTACAAATGTGCAATGTGCAGGGTTGTGAGATATTAAATTACAACAATGTGCAATATCAAACTATACAAAAGCAAACCATTATTCGGCATTTCATCCCATAGAAATATATAGTCATCAGTGCTCAGTTTTCCCAGTGGGCTGCAAAACTATTGGATGCGAGCTATGAGCCCGTACTTGATGCAGCAGCAGATGTACATCAATCAGCATACTAATGCTGTTTATTAATGCAGTGTAATCAGGGGTAAGGAGCTGGCCAGGTGCGCCTTAAAATAAATGGTATTCATGATGATTTACAAAGCTTTTATCATATGTAATGCCGTGCCCTGGGAATGTTTGTTGTGTTAAATGGTGTTGTTAAGCTGAGAGAAGAAGATGGTGAACCCAAACGCAAGAGACGGCGGGCCGTCAGATCACTCACAGAACGCTTATTCAAAATAAACCACAGGAACAGGAGAACTGAACAGGAGGATCAGCAATCACAAGGTATTCACAAATATTCTGAGAATTCGCTCAATGAGGTCTCAACTTAGCCGAAAACTTCCAGCGAGGAGTCCTACCGACTCTGAGCAAGGAAGGGACGGAAACTTTTACTTAGGTGTGACACTTTCTTTTAAAAATCATGATCGGTTGATAAAAAAATAGATAAAAATAAAAGTACGATTTTGGTGATAATGGGCATAAAATAAACAGTGAAATCGATAGCCTTAATCATAGAATTGGTGTATTAATGAATATCATTTTATGTAATGAACATCCGTTGAGTAACACATACTCTACATTCTCTACAAACTATACATGCTCTAAAGATGCCTACTTACTGCTTACATGTATTTACCATGCAGGTAACGTTAGAAGGGCTACTTACTTAGTCTATTTGACAACAAGTGTAAAACCACATTAAGATTTTTCAGTGCTGTGATCACTTTAATGTCCACTGTTATAGAGTTATTGTATTGGGGGTGGAGATGCCAGCAGATCTCTAATGAGATGGACCATAAACTTAACTAGCCTCCTAGCTAAAGAGCAGTGTGTGAACAAACAAGTGTGAACTTGTAGATGTGGCAGTGATGATTCATATCCACAGCCTCGCCTGAGGGAATCAGCTAGCTAGCAAGCACCAGATGCCAATAATGACGAGGCCTGTAACCAGTGTCCTCTCTCTCACTCCCCTTCTCTCTCTCTCTCTCTCTCTCTCTCTAATGCTTATATATAATGTGTGTGTGCAATGTAGTATCATTGATTTGCCTACACACATACCTAAAATCTGAGGTTGCATTATTCTTTTTAAAAGTAATGTTGTCTGTTAACAAATCCAGGATATATTGGGCTATAAATCATTCATTTGGATCTGTGTTTTTGTCCAGCTAATAAATAAAAGCCCAATATTCAATCTGTTTAAGCTCTGTTTTTCTCACTCCTGAGGGAAATATCTGGCTCTTTATCTGCTCAATTGTGCAAAGCGTTCACCAGCAAACAGCTAACTGTCTGAGAATGAGCTGAAAACTGTAGTTGATAATTTTCTTAAACAGTTATGAACGACCTATCTCATAACATCAACATTATTTATATCTATCCATCCTCTATCTGAAACCGCTTATCCCCTGTGACCTTAAAAAGGATCAGCATTATTTAAATGAAAATATTCAATTGGAGCTACTTTGAAGAAAACTATTATTTTGAGTCTGACAGAAATGTCCTTGATGTAAAGTCACAGCATCGCAATAAAACAATCACAATTTGTCGTGCTGTTAACTTCCATGGTTGTTTCGATGGACAATCACAGCTTATGCACATACCACTAATGCTACAAACGTGTTCATCAAAGCCCTGCACTGTATGGAAGCAATCCTACACTGAATAATGTAAGCTTTCAACTAACAGTGGCAGCTTGCCTTTATCAGGTACAATATAGCAAATAAGTGAGTTGATACGTCCTCATCAGATTTGAACATTTTTGATCCATTTGTTACTTTGTCAGAATAACACATGCAGAGGGATTTACATGACAAAGAGTTAAAAATGTGGTGTCTCATGAAGCAATAGTCAAAGTTCACACTGCACTGCCACCCACAGTCTGTTGACCTTCTCACCCTGTTCACACCTGTGAGCAGCTGCTGTCAGAGACAGTATGTGGGTTTGTATCAGGTGTCTGGTCTAGGTCACAGTGTTCTTTCAGAGCTTTTTCTGCAAGGTGCTGCCAGTGCAACTGCAGTGAGTGTTCAGGGAACTAAACATCACTTGATACTGATCTACTTGTAGTTGTCTTTTGGACTCTTTAGAACCCCTTTACTTTACATTTATACTTTACTATTTTTAAGATGAATTATATTTGCTACTGGACAAGTACTGGATAAATGAAAACATTTGATTATGGTGCCAGATAGACAATGAAGAGGAGATTAATGGCAGCATTGTGGACATTGAATATTTTTAGTCTATAGGATAATTTGCATACAGACACTATCAGTACGTTTACCTGCACAGCTTAGTCGGATTACAGCCATAGTTCTACTCAATCGGACAACTGCAATTGTCCGAGTATACATACCAGTGAGAAAATCGTACCCATTTCAACTAGTGGTAATAGAGCCACCTCCGGCTGACCTCTTCACGTCACCAGCAGCAACAAACTCTGCCTCGGCATTCCAGAAAGATGGTGTACGAAGAGCAGGACGAAGCTACATCTTTGTACATTTCGTATATGGCGTACATGATAATTACACAAACACACACATACACACACTCTTGCTTGCAGTGATTTCGGAGGAAAGACGCCACCGTCCTTCTACTTCTGGCTCACAGCCTTGGGAAACAAATCTTGAGCCTGCACAGAACGCAAAATCCGAATCCAATCTGATGGAACGTATACATGCACGAGTAATGCGACTGTCAATCGAATAATCTAGGTGTTTTAATCCGACTATGAGAAAACTGATCCGGTCCGATTTTAGTCAGACTAAGGTGTATACATGAATCTTAAAAATCCGATCATAGTCGGACTAACCCAATAATTTGATTTTCTCGAGTGTCATGTAAACGCACTGACTGTCGCCATTGCTAGAGCAGTTCGAAGTGAAGCACACTAAAAAGACATTTCCTCCAAAAAGACACTTAGTCAAATTAAAGTTACACACTCTGATGCTACTCTGTAGTTTAGTTGTACCACTAGAACTATGCTATACCACATTAAGAACAAACACCCTGTTGCCATGTCCGAGCCAAAGATCACATCACTGCTTGCTGTCAGGAGAATGTGCGAGTGCCGGTTGGAGGAGATATAAGCTTCATATAGGGTAGAGGGCGAGGGATTCTGAGTTAGTTAGCTCGAGTCTGAGTAAGATATGACATGTTGAGCTAATGTGACTAAACACTTGAAAAAATACTTGAGAAGAAGAATGACAAGCTAAATGTGTCAAACTAGAGCAGAGCGACTGCTGGACAGCCCTCACGACTAACTTCACGACTACCTGTGACATCATCAGCAACTAAAACACTTTATTTTCTTATTCAATATAACCTACGGTCAATACAAGCTAAACTTTGATGTTAAAGGGGCTCTATGTATCAATTTGTAGAAATTCACATGGATTAATCAGTTTTCTATTGGCCAAATGTGAGTGGATTGTAACATGATATAAAGAATGAGACCCTCCTGGACAGTCCTTCTCTAGTACCTCATCTCAGTGCCGCTCTCTGCTCTGCTAACAGAGAGCTTCTTTAAAATCCCACAGAGCCTCTTTAAAGAGAGTTTTTTTTTGTAATAAAAGTTGTGAAGAGCAATTTTTTTCTCATATTTTTTTAATACTTTTTAAGCAAAAACTTTGCACAGTGGGATTATCCATCAACTCCTTCCTCCATTCCTTTACTTGTCAGCATGAAGTTACTGGAACAAGTTGGCTCCAGAGCAAAGCTATTGACGATGACACATGATTTTAAGTTAGCGGGAACTGGGGATGGTTGCCCCACTTTTTATCCTCTTTCATATATTCATCAGAGTCAGGAAGTTGATCTCTGCAACTATGCTAAGATGCCATGGTTTTGTTTGTTGGTATTGCAGCATGTTTAATGTTACCTTACTCATTTATGTGCTGAATTAATTTAGGTTTGTGTGTGGTTAAAAAAAAGAGAGACATTAACACTGGTACTTGTATTTTAGGATAGTATTCTTGATTAATTATTAATTTCCTAAATATTATATCTACATTCATTTATCATTCCTGCATTAGTAAAATGTCTTGATGTGCATTACAACAGCAGCTGTACACACACACACACACACACACACACTGAGCTGTCACCCCACCACCAGTTAAAGTCCAAAGCATTTAATCATCTCTCCGGCGGTGCTTCCCCCCTCTTGGTTGTTGCTCTTTAGGCTGAGAGTTGGTGAGAACTCAGAAGCCAGATATTGCACAGAAAACTAATATAACCCAGGATGATGCAAAGACTCATATTCATATCAGAGATGAAAAATGGTGTTCTGGGTGTGCAGCAGCAATTCTGTGTGCATTTTAAGATTAATGTCCAGTCTAATTCTGAATGAACTGTAATGACTAATTCAAAGGATGCGAGAAAAAACTTCACGACAACACCAAGCTTTTAGAAGATGAGCCTAACCCTTTCAGGTCATTGGTTATTCCTCACCCATAATAAGTAATAGCATACTGTTATAAAGATATAAGATAAGTAGCCAGATTGTGTTATTTCAGAATAAAACAACAGTCTGGTCTTGTATTTGACCTCTTTAGGACCAACTAGCTCTACACAGCAACATGTGACAAACAGGATCGTGCTGAATACGTTCTCACT
>OMLP01046178.1:0-17962 GCA_900302685.1 Spondyliosoma cantharus
CAACACAGCGTTCTGTTTTGTGCTACGGCAAAGCCCCCTCCACTCCTCGCCAGGCTGCTCCTTCACTCACTCTTCAGTCATCCCCTCCAATCATCTCTGTGCTTTTCATCACCTTCGTTGCGACTTCTGGCTCCGTCTTCCTTTCATCTTCATCATCCTGCTGCCACAGTCTTCATTCAGTTTTGCTTTGCTCGCACGCACGCCTCTCCTCTCCGAATATTTTATTTTCATCATTTCTTAGGTTTAATTTCTGCGCGCTCTCTCGATCTTATCTCACTCCTCTTTCTCTTCCCCATATGTCTTTGTGTTATAAATATTTTATTTGACTAAAATCTACTTTTCTCCTCAGTGTCTTTCTGTATCAGACACTTTTTCACTCATGCACACATACATTTCTGATACTTGTTATTTTCCAACTTATTTGCATGCCCCACTCTCAAAATTCTATATTTTCTACTCCATTTGACCATTAGCCTGACTCTTTTTTAAAAACAATTCCATCCCTTTTGTTTAACCAAATGTTTGACAAAATGTGCTGACAGAATTTGTTTTAACCCTCCCTTTCTGGAGGATGGAGTGTTTTCAAGTATTCGAAGAGACAGAAGCTTGATTTAATATTACAAAATTCAGCAGCAGCCACTGTGCACGGTTAAAAGCACTTCTTTGAACGCAGGAGGATGTGAAGTTATGGAGCTCAGAGAGCTCAATTATTCAGCAAAGCCATCGTGGAGAAGCAGCAGGTACTTTCTCTCAAATTGTGGTTGGTCCCTAACCCGGCTGTTTTCCATAGGAGTTTTATAAAATAGATCCTATAACACAGAGTTCATGTCCTCAGACGGCTCCCTCTCTCCTGAAGCCATGAATTGTAAAATGCATGACAGAAGTGCACCTATGACACCGCTTCACATTAATATTCATGTGAAATCAGAAAGTACCTGTCATATCACTACTTCCTTGTTGCTTAGCAACCACTTTAAGCTGCTTATCCAAGTATTTTTTGCTTGGCGGAGGAATAATAAAAATACAATTTCAAATTGTTTTTAAATGATTGATAGTAAAAAGATGGACTTACTTACGTTACATTATGTATTAGCTGCATTTCATCAATTAAATAACTCGGACATGTTGCTTTAAGCTTAAGCACAACCTTCTTGGCTATGACTGAATACAACCCTCCCCCAAAACACCATAATACACACATATAAGGGACTGTCTTCTCACTCACTGGCAGGGCAGAGTTGAAGCCTGAAGGCATTTAAACACTGGGGGCATTTTTTGTGCATTTAATTTGCACATCCATGTTTCGAGGACATTCAGCTGAGATGACCTGAGTGAATGTCAGGTCTCTCTACCTGTCAGTGAGGACAGTGGTGCAGAGCGACTCTGGTGTCCTTCTGTGTAGCAAATTTGCATACCGGAACATACATGTGCTTCCAGTCTCAAAAGTTTTCACAACCATTGAACCTTTGCGTGGTGTTTATATGACAGGCCCATGGTGTGAAAATGCCTTAAGACAGTAAAAAGGGAGAATGGATGGAAAACAGCAGTGAGACGGTGACAATACCTTCATGACAGGCTGAGCGAAATACTTGGCACTCCAATCACAAAGGCCCGTCTGAAGGGCTGGACAGATGTAGTTCCTGTGACCACCTGGCTCGTCACCATCCTCACCTGCCTGGATACACAAAAATTAAAAAAGTGAGACGAGACCAAAAAAAAACCAGAAAAAAATATGCAACTTTAGTTTTGGGCAAATCTTCAAGTTAAAAACGTTGCATCTGGTGATTACTATTTGTTTTACCCACACACTTAAAACCAAAGACTTATGCAGCAGGGTGTTTCCTCTACCTGCTCAGGTCCCTTGTCAAACATCTTGCGAGTGCGGGGGAACTGGTGGGAGTGGGGTGCCTGTCCTCCTAATGTAGGGGTGTAAGGAGGCCGTGTGGACGTCTGCTCTCTAGCGGGGGGCTTGGGCACCTCGTTGGTCAGACTGGAGCTGCTGGTGCTCGGCATGGGAGGAGAGCCACTGAAGGAACAGAGAAATTAAGATGAGGGCAGGAGGCAAAGTGGCACAACTTAGATTTTTATCAGCTTTGACTTTTCATTACAGCTGTGTTCTTCAATTCACCTGTTCCTGGTGGCCCTCTTCCTTGCATGTTTTAGATGTTCCCCTGCCCCAACACACCTGAATCATGATGTTCCATGATCAGCTAGTCATCAAGCTCTGCTGAAGCCTGATAACTACCCATTCATGTGACTCAGGTGTGTTGAGGCATTGAAACATCAGGACCAGGATTGAAGAACACTGCTCTACAGAAGCAGGTGAAAAAAAAAACAAGACTATACCTGAGATCATGTCTCCTCTAAAGTATTTTGCAACAGAGGTGGTTTGGTCTCAGGGTGTATTTTTTGCAGCACACACGGTACTCAACGATCATAAAGCTATTACAGAAATATTACAGTAACACTAAAGGCAGCAGTGGGTTTCTGTGATCCCCTCCCACTTCCGTAACTACACACTTTGATGATAAAGGTCCCACGACTCTATAGAGTTTATAGGCTACAATATAGTATGAAGTTGAGTATTTATAATATATAGTGGATGGAATATTATAGATCCATAGACAACACTGACGGATGAAGGGAACTGAGAGAAAAACTACAGTTGAAATTCCCTCTGCTACTTCAGCACCATGGACAGTGCAATTGATTCGCCAATCCACAGCACTGGGGGTTGGACAGAAAACAATTTTATTGTGTTGATTGTGGTGAATTTCCATAATCGGGATAATCCTGTATATTTCCTCACGAGTGATTTAAAAAGCTGTCTTGTTAAATGTCACATAGTCCTCTGCTGAATTCCTGATTTATTTTGAATTGTCATAAGGATGAGCCTGTATTTATCCAGTCATTCCAAAACCCCTAAGCTTGTCTCAGTGGCCGGAGATTAAGCTTGCCCAATGTATCCCCACAGAAATGAAGTTAAATAGGATGTGTGACGATGGAGATGAGGTGCCCACCTGCAGAACCACTATCGATCTTCGTGCGCTGAACGAAGCGTTTGTTTTTCACAATGAAAGATGTTCACTAATAAAAGATGTGTACCGTATCTGTGACGAATGAAAAATATGTGATCAGGTAAAGATATTTCTGTATGTTTTTGTACCATAGTTTGATGATGACCGTCTGGATAACATTGTGAATTGCAGTCATTTGTCCAGGATATTTGTTATCCCATGCACACAGCACAGCAATTGATACTTCAGAGTCGCGGTCGGTAGTGAGATAATTACGTGATTATTTTTGTTACTCTAGTTTTTTATTGGTCTCTTATTTCTTGTTTATCATTTGTTCTTGTTCAGGCAAAAACCCACATTATAGAAAAGTTCATGAAAAATGGAATGTATTCTCACTGTGTGTGGCCTCTCATTTTGCTGCCAGCCTTGAGCTACATAGCAACATTTGTCAAAGCTCTGTTGAAAATGTGATTATCTAGTATAAAGAGGTTTATTCTGCGAACAATTCTGTTTTTTCTAGGAAGTGAACAACCTTTAACCGACCGTCCCTGCCACTGCCTGGCTCATTAAATGACAATGTGTCTCTATTTTGGTACAAAGAAGGCTGAGTGCGCTGTATGCGTGCAACACATGTTGGGGGTTTTCTCTACATCTTGATGTTCATGTGTGTTTGAGAGCTTCCCTCACCCAGCCTGGTGGATGTGCGTGCCCTTGCTGGTGGGGCTGGCTGGGGCTGACTGGGTGAGAGATCCAGAGTCCAGGATCCTCTGAGGCCGAGCGTTCATCGTTGCCTGGCGACAGAAGAAACTGGCGGTTAAATCTCAGTTTGCTTAATCAAGCAGTCGCTGGCAATGTGAAATTAGAGGTAAAAGGAGAGAGGAGAGAGCCACGGATTGAGATGTTCCAGACACACACCTGAGAAGAGATCAAGATAAGAAGAAACAACCTAAAACCTGGAAGCGCTTCGCAAAAGTTTGCCTAAATTTGCAGAACTTTATCTCATTAAGTGGAGCAGGTAATATAACCTCTTCATTGTGAGTCGTCTAATGGCTGCTCACGAGGGAGGAGTAAACTTAATAAAGACAATAGAGGCAAAACATCACTGATGAATAGCAGAGTTGTTGTTTACTCAAGCCAGGTGGAGAGAAAAATCTCTGCAGCATAAATCTAGTTAACGCAGGCAAACACATTTTACTACCCAGCACTGCCTTTGATCTGATTTCTATGCTAATTACAAAATTGCAGCAAGTATTTTTCAGCGTGTGTCTAAAAGGCTGGGAGAAAAAGTTTTCAATGCAAAGTTTACACACGTACAATCTACTGCAGTTGTGATGGGGAAAAGACATCAGTTACCAGGGTTAGCTGTTAGCCGCTTCATTAAGAGGCAATTGGAAATGAAACACAGGAGCAGTAAAACCAGCTGAAAGGGTTATTATGGAAATGGCCCGGTCACTAATCCAAGCACCTTTTCCACTCAAGCACAACAGGATATATATGATGAGGAAGACATAGAAAACAAAAATCAGCTAAATGGCTTAAGGAAATGCTGATTTTCTACATTTTCAACTGTTTATTAATATTGATGGGTGGCGGCATGGGAAGGCAGCAGTGCACGGCAGAGGAACGAGACATATATAACGGCAGAACTGTGCTCAACACTGCAGCATTAATCCTTTCTGGAGTTTATCTGAGAGTTCCAAAGAGGTTGCGGCAGTATAGCTGTACACAAGTAAAAGCTCAAACAAAAGGATCTTTCAAAAAATAAATAAAAAGCAACAGGGTGGATGAGTAGACATCAAGCCTGTCCTGCACTCAGCAGCCAGATTTAACAACCTCGCATTCTGTCCAAGCGTTGTGAGTCACCAACAGCGATATCATTTTTACCCTTAGAGAGTTACTCCACCAATTTTTTACACATTAATGTGTGTGTACAGGTCTTGGGGAGTACTACTGCATAATGTGAAAAGGCAAAAGGCTTTATGCTCCTATTTTCACACATGCAGTAGTACTGCATGTGATCAAAATCGAAACATCAGAACCAGAAATATTACTATTTTTTGTTGTGGTGCCTACATTACCCATAACGCAATTTAGCCACTGAGTAAAATCACTGGAGGGAATATATCAGATTACATGCAACTACTCTGGAGCCACAAAAGGCTTTAAGGTAATTTTTCACATTTGCAGTAGTGCTCCCTGAGACCTGGTGGTTACCCTTTAAAGGAAGATAACATACCTTTTACCAGACGCATGTATGAATGTGAAATGTGCAAGCTCATCGGTGACTTGATTACACAACGTATTCATGGATTATTCATCAGAATTTGCTGATCATCAACATGTGGTAAACAAACATCATGCCAAGTGCGGGAGGCCACGCGCCTTATCTGCTGACAAGCTCTCCAGAAAATGAGATGTATAAAAACTCAACCAATAGCAGGAAATTTGGGGGAGAGGGCGAACGGTTCTACAAGCTGCTACGCTCCACGCTGCAAAACAGCTTGCTCTCCCTGTTTCAAACCGCTTCTCTTCGCTTCCCTTCCCTTCGCTTCACTTCCCTTCGCTTCCTGTCTTCAATTGGCTGAAAAATGAGTCAAATGAGCAAACAAGTTGTACACAGGCCACACTATTATGCATGGCTCTGTGATCCACTCACAAAAACCTCTGAATGTTCCTGTTTAATTATTGAAGGTACTTCTGAGATGTTCTGCTGATGGAGAACAGGCCAAATGCTGCCTTCATGTGTGACATATGATGATGACATGGAGGTGGTAAAGGTGAGAGGAGATCAGTCAAGGCAGAGATGGTGAACTGATGGAGGGAAGATGCTGGTGGTGGAGACAAGTGTCGTGGGGTAAGTGAGAGAAACGAGAAGACTCAGGTTTCTCAAGTCATGATGTCCTCTCTTGGCGGCGACCACTAATTTGATTTAAATTCAACTGAGTGGGATGTAGAGCCTTCCCAAAGTCCATTCAAACACTGAAGAACTTTGAATGATTCTTCTTAGTTCCTTCAATTATAAAGTGTAATCAAACTTTGAATAGAATCACAGGATTGAAAAAAAAACCCAAAAAACAATGACTTCCACCAAAGTCTAAAGTCACGGTTACGTCACTCATTGAGTTTTTGTGGATTATGGACATTTTGGTTTGTTGAAGCCAGAAGGGAGAATATTTGGAGGAGAGGGTGGAGCTGGGGAGGACAAAGAACCCATGAACATGTTGTGGTAGCAACTTGTCATCGCAATGTAGCCACACCCTGAAGCACACGCTGCTTTATTGCGTATTTTACCCCAAATGGGAGCATCATTTACAAAACATCATGCTGTTTTGAAGAAGACCTGAAACTAGTGATTACGTGCAAAAACTCATGTAGAGTCAGATTCTCAAAGCTTACATACAATCTGACTAAATCTTTTAAATCAGCAGTCGCCTACATCTGGTCATTACAAAGAAAGCAGATTTAAGGCACTTGGTCAATGTCTGTACTTTTCAGACCAGAGAGCTCCGTCAACAATTTATACAGTCGATGCTTCCACCCCAGCATCATGCGGCATGAGGGAGCTATTAAAAACATTTAATGCTTTCATCATCTGAGCAGCAGATACAATTTAATTAGCTGCTGCCCTTGTTCACTTCGTTACAAATCAATAACATTTGACATTTAAAATCCTAATTAAAAGAGCTGGATTCACAGTTAGGCTAATGTTAACAATTGGGTTGAAAGTTGTCTGATTAAGCTGTCCCTGATGGGCTCGGTGGAAGACAAAAATGAATGTGGGCTCCCTCTAAGATAACTCATTACCTTTAGAAAATAAGGTATTCAAAAGGTGTTTGGATTGTTGTTACTTTAGAAATGTCAAACTGTTCTTCGTGATTTCTTTTTGGGTGTACAGGCAGCATAGTTGGAGCATAAATCCTTTGTTACTGTCATGCCAAATTGAGACATGTTCAAGATCAAGTTCATAGAGATCATTTCAAGTCAAGTCCAAACTAACTGTTGATGTAAATAGTAGTGAACTGAATTGAAATCAGCACAATTCAAATTCAAATTCACAAATTCAGTCTGAATTTTATAAAAGCCAATTCCAGTCAAGTCTTAAGTCAATCGATAGAGGTCTGAGTCAGGTATAAAATCAGATCAGATTTCTAAATTCAAACTTAAGCTTAAGTCAAGTTTCACAGTTTCATGAAAAAAAGTCAAAGCCAAGTCACAAATCTCTATTTAATGTCATTTTTAAGAGTTTCGTGAATGCTGACTATTATTGATATAGCATTTGAATATTTATCTATTATATAAGAATATGTTTTTAGTCAGCTTGTGACGGAGCGGCTCCGTCACTAACTGTGGGCAGCGCATACGCACGAACGGCATAATGCTCCGTGGTGTCGGTGGCGTCAAGACACACACACACAATATTGCTCCGTGGTGGCGCTGGCTGCAAGCGCACACACACGAGACGCGGCTCTCGGACCCAAAATTCATTTCCCCTAACTGTTTAGTAGCTTGATCAAGGGTGCACGCACACGCGCACACACACGCACGCACGCACTTGCGACCACTTCAAAAACATCTCTTTTTGGCAAACAACATTGTGCGCCTGTGGAGTGGGGCCATCATGTGTAATTAATGGAAGAAGTGGTGCGACTCACTGCCTTGGAAATAATTCAACTTCTTAAAACTGCTAGATAAATGGCATTTACAATGGTTTTGACTTTATATGTTTGTCTGTCTGTGGACAGAAATTAAAGGTTTTGCTTTAAGTTTCAAGTCATGTATTCAAGTCCTCAATCTTATCAATCAAGTCAGTCTGACTCAAGTCGTGTCTCAAGCCTGAAATAGACAGCTTTGACTGTTAACAGACCCCTAAAAATTATACAGAAGGTCTGGGAGAGATGTTGGGATGGAATTGTGCCCTTTTCTGTTTCCGTCATTTATTTCTAAAATGTGACACCACAGTTTGCTCAGTTCACTTCAGGTCAGCAGGTACACAATAACTAAGACTACAACCACACAGACAGCGCAGCGCATTAGCTGCTAGAAGATAAGTCTATCGCATTATATTGTAAATCAAGCCCTGGTGTTTTTTATTGCAGCCCTGTAGGGAGTCTCATGGCAGAGATGCAGCTCTTCTGAAGGTAACTGAGGGGACAATTGGGTGTTGGTGGTAGGACAAACACAAGACATTTTGCCTCGGGTTGGGATGAGAGGTGGACTACAGTGGTTATTATAGCTCCTTAAGTTACAGCAGCCTCTTTGCGCCGCTCTGCTCTGCCAAGCCTGGGGGGAGTCATTGGCCCTTAATTGCATTTGCACAAAAGTAATGGCCTTTTGGAGGAAGAAAATGCCAGTGGGAGGGCGGGGTGTGTGCTCCAACCAGTTCTTTCTTTTTTTTTAACGCATAACCATGTGGTGAAATAGAAATGATATACAGATACAGAGTCAAAAAGGAAATTATTTGACACAAAAATCTCTTAGATGAAAATAAATCACAATAGAGCACGCCCAGATAAACAATAATTAATCATTCCTGAGCTCCTCCTTGAACATTTGATGGCATGGCATCTCCTGAAAGTTCCAAGGTCCAATACATACCTTATATGCAATGCTGTTGAGGACCTTCATGGCCAGATCTGACACTTCAGGGAAAGGGTCAGCAGCAAGATGTAGCAGCACCCTCCAGATCTGAGTGTAAACACTGTTGAAGGACACACCTGCAGAAGACGCACAAAGCAAATACAAGTTTCAGTTTCAGAAAATAAACTTGCATCATGCTCACAGACGCCTGATGAATACACACGTAGGCCTGTCACGATAATCAATAAATCAATTAATCATACAATAAATAAAAATGAGCTCGATAACTTTGCCGGCCTAGATAATTTCCATTTGCATGCTTGTTTGTTTTCCTTGTGTCTCTCACGTGAACCCTCTTGTCAGTCACTCTTTGTCTCTGTGTGGGGAGGCGGGCCCTGCCTGACATAACAGAGTGCAGCATGAGAGCCCAGAGAGGAGAAGCAAGTCAGAGGTGAAAGTTAAAGCTAAAGTTGTTCCGAGTGCAGAAGGAGAAGGTTTCACTTTCAGCGAACAATGGCGAAACGAATTCCCGCCACGCCAGCAGAGCTGATAGGTTTCACTTTAGTCTCTGTGTTCACTTCCACCAGGTCCGCTGCGCTGCGTATCTGCTCTGGTAGTCCGAAGCCCTCCAGAGCTGATACACAGGACTTCTACGCAGCAATTCGGCTGAATTTAGCACCGAGCAGACAGGAAGTCACCGAAACAACAATATAACATCTGGTTACTTTTCAAAATGAAACACCCCGTGTTGACGCCAGCACACAAATCTCAATAAAGAGACAAATACAAGCTCTTCTACTAATCCTTCGGTCAGGAACACTTCCTGTTGTTGTTTTTATAACACATACTGCGGTACTGCAAAACTGGATCGGAGTCTGAGACTCTTTTTTATTTATTGTTTCTGGTTGTTTTGTTTATTTATTTTGGATATTTAAAATTTCTTCTTCACATTCCAATCCAATGTTAAATATTCTTTAGAAATAAAAATGTATTGATCTTTGAAAGGGTGTACTTGCATTATTATGCCATTATCATTATATTAGTTGAAAAATGGTCTCAAAACGACGATATTATCGTTTATCGCGATAATTTCTGGGACAATTTATCATCCAGCAAAATTTGTTATCGTGACAGGCACACGCAACACATCCTCCGGCACATACATCTCGCTCTGTTGTAACTCTCATCACTCGTCATCCGAGTTCATTAACACAGCAGGGCTAACCAGCTAAGTGGTAACACACAATTCATCTCATTAGCACCACGCTACCCACAACCGGTCATTTACCTCTGCAGCAGTGGGTGGATGTGTTGAGGTGGCAGAGGGAGAATGACCTCCAGTGTCAGGTAATCTACATCATTAATCAACACACACACGCGCTGTGTGATGTCACAACTATACAGTACCCACCCTCAGCAATGTCCCCAGCACACCAGTGGCAGAGCTAATCTGAAAACACAGTGGGTCTTGCCCACTCAGGCCTGTGAGAGCTGACCAATCAGAGCAGACTAGGCTTTTTCTTTCTTTCGGAGAGGTGTGGTCCATTCAGACAGAGGGTGAACAGAGGTGCGAGTAGACACCCAAGACAAAAGTACTCTGCTGTCATTTTCCGGAGAGGTGCCTCCTGACATCAGTTTGTTTCAGGCATCAACCTGCCATTCATGCATCCTCACTATTTTACGTACACTCTCCCTTTTTCTTTATACTCTTTTACGTGCTATAGCACATTGTCTCAGTGCACTGAGTCTCCATCCCTTCTGCTCTGCATTTTCTGCTTTGTCTCTTATCTGTTGTCTCTCTCTTCTCATTTGTTTTTAGCAACAGGGAGGAAACAGCAAGAGGAAAAACTGTTGCTGTTTCTTATGTTCCCCCCACTTTTCCAGTTCTTCCCAGCTTTCCTTCTCCTCCTCAGATCATTACAGCCATGCAGGTGGGTTGACCTGTTAGGATGGCGCTCATATTTCTTTCCTGCTCCCCTGTCCCTTTCCTCACTCTTCCGTGAGACACACAGGCCATACTCCTTAAGAAAAGTGCCGTGGAAAAGTGGGACTGTATGAAGTTTGGACCCTCTCATAGCTTAGTTCCATCTCCAGAGAGTTCAAAGGAAGGGATGATACATGAAAGGAGAGGAAGAGGATGAAGAGCTGCAGCTGGGGGAGACAGGAGGATACAATACGTAACAAGGAGGAATCTGTAAAAAGTAAGGAGCGTACGAGAAGGAGTAAAAGGGCAAAGAAAAAGGGAAGAGGGAAGGATAACCTATTTCAGTGTGCTGTGAGATATGGCAGAGATGGGCCAGTAGGATGGGAAAAGAAGACAGAGTCGGGAGAAAAAACAGGAAACCAAGAGAAGAATGAACAGGAAAGAGATGAAAAGATAGAGAGGGCAAGTGTGACTCAGGAAGAGAAAGTGGGTGAGGGAGTTGAAGAGGTGATTACGGTGTAGCCTGAGGGCCAGGATATGATTAGCGGCAAATAGCCAGCGTGCTACAGCACCTGCCGCAGTAAACAGCCAGTTGATAAATGTGAAATATGGTTCCTCTCCCATTTAACCGCTGCACTACATTACGGGTGCACACAAATTACCACTGCACCGCCTCGACATAGTCCTCATGAGAGAAGGTGACGGCTGACATTACTCAGCGCCTGAACGCTGCACCAGTGACTTGTCCTGACTTGACACTTGTCATTTGGAGACTCGTGAGGACTGCAATGGATCTACAGTAGTAAAGATGTTAATTATTGGCTAAATGAACCACTGCGTCACTACTTAATGGTCTGCTCAATTCTGGCAGATGACATAAAATACTTTAACACTGCATAGTGATTTTTGGAGCTGTAAATGACTGAGGCATAAAAAATGCAACAGAACATTTGGAAGCAGCGAAGAAACTCTGGGCGCATTTAGAATATATGTCACAGGGAGATGGGAGCAGCGTAAGCAGCACCAAATCATATGTTTGAAGCTCTTTAAATAGGAGAGTGCCTAAAACACACCGACACAGGTGGAAGAGAAGCTAAAGCCCTTGATATGACAAAATATAAATGTCAACGCAGAAACAGAAAATGTTAGGCTCAGCAATTCAGTCATTTAATGACTGCATTTATGTAGCGCTTTCATCCCGATCACACTGATGGCAGACATTCATGATTGCCTGAGGATGAAACCCCTGACCTTTGATCCAATGAGGTTGATATTTTGGGATAGTTTGGTCGACTCAACTTGGTACAAGGCAGAGATAGAACAGGGGAGGATCGATGGAGCACGTGTCCTCATGTTCCAAAGGGCATGAAGAGACGATCAAGTACTCTGGTTTTGGTCATCCGCAAGGCTTTGATCTCTCACCATTTGTTGGTCAAAACATATCTTGTGAAATATCTCAACATCAAGAAAATGATTCGGCAAAGAATTTGATCCCAACACCTCACAGGGTGAATACAAAAGATTTTGGTCATCCTTAAACTGTTTATGTAGCGCCATCATCAGGTCAAAGTTTTAAGCTGTCCACTATTTACTCCAATACTGTTTTTTATACAAATGCCCACAACATGGAAGATGGCCACCTTATCACAACCTTGTTTGTTTTCATTTGGCTGACCAACACAAAAAAGGCACAAATGCAAATAATGTGTGCAACAAGTGTCAGACGAAAGAGCAGAGTACACACTGGTTCCAGAGGAGTGACACATGTGCATGTGGCATGCTTGTGGGGGTCCACATGCATCCAGACTGGTGACAATGGGCAGATCACAGCCCTGTGGATTCAACCACCCAAATTGGATTCACGTGGTGAACATGGAATCATTATACATGTTAACATCGTCACTGGGAGCTTGTTAGCGTGACAATAACTACCACACTAATTGCTTCACTTTACAATTTTACATGCATTTCATCACAGTTTCTAGAGATCAGAAATGAAAGATTTATTCTGGCTTTAACAATGAGATAGTAGAATTTCTACATATTATAGTAAGAGGGCAAAGACAAAAGAGAAAAGAATGGATTTTAAAAATGTAAATCAATAATCACTACTGGAACTCTGCCCCGACTCCCACACAGTGCTGCTATCTCGCTTGTTTCCTGCAGGCCAGTGTCCAGCAGCTGCTGCATTTAGCATTTCATGGTTTCACTTTGTTCTCAAGTGCTACACTGTTAAATACAGACCACTCTACCTCTCTTTTGTGTGTGTGCAGTGTTAAAACATATTTGTGATGAAGCTGCTTCATACCAAAAGGAGAACGTCGAGTTAATGCATTTTCCAGGCGAGATGAAAAACAAAACCCCACAGGTCTTATGAAAACAGCATCAAACAAAACAAAAGATGCAAATTAGTAGAATAAAAAAAAAGTGAAGTCTCAGCTGAGTCAGACAACTGAATGTAAGTGACAACAGAACATCAAATTCATCTGCACTCAATTGTGTGTTTCAGCTTTTCCTTTACGCTGCTGAATATTACCTCCCGACATCCATTCATCTGCCCAGCCTGTTTAAACATGCAGCAGGCAGCGAGATGGGAGTTATAAACAGGCATGCTGGGAGGCTGGGACTCTCTTCAGCCGTGGCGGGGGCACAGCTTAGTGGGCGAGGGGCCAATATGTCTTTTAACCTGTTTGCCTCACACCAGAATTAAGGGCCCACAAGCAGCTTGAAAAAGGCTTAACCCTACATTAAATGGTAAATTTGTCAGATAAAAGGGTAATTAGAGCACCGTTCATTTCCAAGCTTTGGTGTCCAGTGGTACCTGTGGCCTGAAACGGAAATCTGACTACAGCAGCACGTTTGGGTTTGATTGAGTCTGGATTAGTTGATAAATCCCAGATGAGAAGATGGACTGACGTATCTTTCCACAGAGGAAAAAGAGCAGAGAAAACGGTCACCTTTAGTGTTAAAATAGTCTACTTTGTTTGTAAGACTGAAAAAATGTCCATGTGAGGTGTATACATGCCTGTATCCAGATTTACACAGAACATCATGTTTAAATTGAATCTAAGAGCAGAGGAAATTGAGCTGTTTCCTCAAAGGACCAATATGAAGCTGCGCCGAGCTCGACTGAGTCCGGTGCACTTAAAATAACTTGGCATTCATTTAAGGAACAAATCAAACAAAACACGCTGAAAAAGGAAATTTCATTAAAGTACCTGAACCTCCTTTCCTGCCAAGTCAAATTCACTATTCTCCAGAGCACAATTTACTTATGCCTTTTTCCATTTTTCCATTTTGACTCATTTTCCATTTGTGCTGTGCAGAAATCACATACTGGGACGTGACAGGGTGGCTCTGAGACTGCAGCGAGGTTTGTAATGTGAAATGAAATAATGAGAGAGAGAGTGAGAGTGTGTGAGAGAGTGAGAGAGAGAGAGAAAGAGAGAGAGTGGGGAATCCCTAGTTTCACTTTCCCTCTCCTCAGGGGTGGTGTGGGGGGGTTAATGGTTTTCCTGCTTGCACACAAACTTGCTGTCAGGACGCATGGTGCAGCCCGCCAATCAACTGGGAGCAGGGGTAAGCGAGCTGGTTCCATGTGTGCGTGTACCATTAAAAGCACTTTACTGGCCTCAGGTGACTCACAGATTCCACTCTGCTGTCCTTTACACATCTACAACCCTTTTTTTTTTTTTTTTTTAACACTTATTCTATTCTTAGACTGGGAGCTCTCCTCTCTGTCGTGTCCCTAGTCTGAGGGGTTTTTCCCTCTCTGGAGGTGGCCTGAGGTCTTGCTTTCCTGGTCATTTATTTGCCACTGTTTTTCTCGAAAGCTCAGATCTGGGAGATTTTGATCCTGGGATAGCAGTCTCTGTGTGTTGAACCATGCAACACAATCCTGTCTACTGTCTGCAGCCTTCTGTAATGATCCAACAGTCTCTGTGTGCACTGAGCATACTGTTCAAGGACAGGAAATAGTGGTCAGAATTAATATCATGTAGATGTTAACAAACCATACATAAAAAACAATTGAATTTCAATAAAACTAAAAACAAGACTGCTAGCTGACTTTCCCCTTTAAACACATTGACTCACAGCTGTGTCTCTGAACTAGAGAGAGTTACATTTCTGGGGACGTGCATGTCCAGTTACGCCGTGGGTAGGGTATCGATTCAACAATCAACCACATTCCATTCTTGGTTTGAGAAAGAATGTTAACAGTGAGAAACTCTGGCTGGAGTCATCTCCTTCAATCATGTTTACAAAGCTGCTGGTCAGGAGGCGTCACAGAGCAAGATTAATCTGCATTATTTTTTTTGTGATTAATTAATCGAAATCAACACGTTGTATTGACAGCCCCAGTTATTTTATTTAAGGTAACAGTACGCCTATCGCTACAACTTCCAGGGAAACATCAAATGATATGTCAGAGAGTGAGGAAGTCGGAAAACATGACTAAATGAAACATAAAAGGTTTGAACATTAGCTGGTCTGGAGTCATGTCAGAGGTGGTAACAATAAAGACAACCACCCTCTACGATTCCACGCTACTTCACGATGTCATTGAACAATGCATTTTGCTTTATAGTTGCATGGCAATAGCATGGGTCGAATACAAACCAAAACACTGGATCCTACAATTCCTATAATGCAATGCAATGCTTCCCAAACAGTGTCTTTCGTTAGACGCTCCCTCCCTCGTAAATGCCCATGTACTTATGTATCTAATGCCCCCAGTTTTTTAACTCTACTCTACTTTAACATGTAGCTGTTTTCATCGTTTTGTAGTTCCCATTATTTGCCCATCTAGAAAATGATGCACGGACAATGAAAAAGTGTTTACCGGAATGAAACACATAGACGGGATCTACTGTGCCACTGACAAACTGTTACCTATGAGGGAGTTGAGGGAAGAATAGGAGGACACCCGTCGCATTTTATCAATGGTCTCGAAAGAGAGGATGTACTCGTCGTTGTCTGGGCTCCCCAGAGTGCTGCTGGCACTGCTGCTGGTGCTCAGGTTACCAGGAGAGAAAGCGGCTGGTCCACCTGGATGAAGGAACAAACACATACAAACAAGAGCTTTAAATCCAACTAGCAAAACATTTATGAGCATCATAGATGTTGAATAGGAAAAGGAGGCTCTTATTTTGTTAAGAAACACTTAAGCTGCTGTAAAAAATGCAATAAAAATGAAGTTTATCATGGTTATTATTGTTGAAAAAGATAAAAAACAAAGCCAAAAGCCAAATGAAGGTGTAATAAACTGTGATGTGTGTCAACAGTATAAGTAGCCCTTATACTCAAAGAGTCTATGCCAACTTGCTCATAACCTTATTCCAGCTGTCAGGCTCAGTCATCTTCTGCAGTAGCTCTCCTTATCCCCAAACATTACTCTGACTCATTCAAACCCTAACGCCATGCATCCTCCAGCTGAAATGTGGAAATGGAGATTTGTTGAGAATGGAAATACGTTCGGCTCCGTGCTTATTGATGATAAACACCACTGCATATTGGAATAAGCACAGAGAATGTGAATTAGAAATGGTGTCGGCAGTAGGTTACACGCTTCACCAAGTGCCAGTGATTTAGCTCTGCTTAGGGCTTATGCATTACTCAGTCTGGCAGTGGTAGACAGAGTTAGCTTTAGCTGTCTGAGCCACACAGCAGTGACACAAACAGGAGGTCAGGAGCACAGACGTGACAGTAAAGCTTAAATAATTACAGGATTATTTTTGCCATGTTAGGATTAGCTATCATAATTATGCATCTACTTTAGGAAAAAACTCATGTTACTGCAGCTCTTTAATTCGATATCTCAATGATAGACACTTTCCCCATCACATCATCATACAATGATATATCTTTTCAGTACAGTTACAGTTGTGGGTTGTCTGGGCTCCTCCTCATGGCTACAACTGTGTTTGGGAAGCAGAGATAATTACAGCACGCTTAAAGCTGCAATATGGCAAGAAGTCTAGTTGACATACAAAAATGAACTAAAATGATCAACAGAATGGGAAGAAAGAACAGGTGTGATGTTATCATTTTTTTTTACGTTACAGAGGTATCTTCTGAAGTTAGCATGCTAAGTAGTTAACCTCGCCCTGTCTCGGTCCAAAGCTGCTAGTGGTGTAAACAACAACCCATCCTCAGCGCTCAGAGCTCACTTTCTTGCCTGCTAGCTGCACAGCTAACTGAGCTAAATAGCTAACAGCAGTTACAGTTACTTTGATATGCTGCCCGCTATTTGTTTTTGTGTAAGCAACTTACAGTAATTCATATATACATACACACACTGATGGTGGTGGCTGCCATGCAAGGTGCCGACCAGCACATCAGGAGCAGTTTGGGGTTCAGTATCTTGCCCAAGGACACTTCGACATGCAGACTAGGGGAATCGAACCAGCTCTACCCCTGAGCCACAGCCACCCCTTTGTTTTGAGTATGAATTCAATAGGACAAAAACAAACTAGAAAAATAAACCTTGTCAATAAATCATTTAGTGTTTTCCTGTTATCTGACAATGTGCCTGCACCAGTTTAAAAGATCTGCAGTAAATGCTCATTGTTTTGGAGGTGTGATGGATCTATAGGGAAAACCATATAATACAGCATAACAGCTCAGTGTGTTATCTATCTGCATCCATGTGAACGGGACGTTCCCTGCTCATGTTTGAGAGTCAGGAGTGCGTCCCACAATCTAAACCCGCCCCTGCTATAACTTTCTAAACATGTGTCAGCAGTTCAGCACCAAGGACAGCTCTCGTCCCCACCGCGTCTGTCACTGACCCGGAAACCTGTGACCAAAATCCACAACAGGCACTTGGTAAAGTAGAAACCAACGTTGGGTTATTAGAGGAATGTTGGGAAGTATTGCTTCATGAAGGCCGTGATAAAGAATCTGAACAGAGAACTGTAATTCACCCATGCTCAAATCAGAGCCAGGATAATTTGAACCCTATAATGAAACTGCTCAAATTAGTAATTGAAAAATTCTCAGGAGACATTAGCCAATTAAAAAGGCTTTTGGAGTTTGAAAACCTTAATTTAAGCAAAGCTGACAAGTTTAAACTACTTAAAATCCTCTTTTTTATGGGCACTGCGGCTTGACCCCCCTTAATGAGTTGTGCCCTCCAACATTGCCAGTTTAACTTTATGCGGATACACATACTGAAGTGAAGTTTTTGTCAATGGGCCACTGATAAACACCTTCATTTTGAGAAACCAAAACCTTGACAATACTAATTTGTAAAAACTAGCGCACAACAAACATCTTTAAGACAGGGATGAAAAGGATGATGAGGATTGATAATGTACATATCGACACATAAACTCATTGCTGGTTGTGATGTCTCTTAATAATAATTACTGAGTCAGGAGTGGCATGATAGAAAGGAGGGGTAAAGCTGCATTTCCACCCCACCTGCAAACTTCATATACTC
>OMLP01046180.1:0-12093 GCA_900302685.1 Spondyliosoma cantharus
ATTTGAAAAGAGCCTCTTTCATCTTGTTCCATTCATTACTTAGCCAATTTGATTCTGTCTTTCTCAAGTGGGGAAATTCTTCATGCACCGCATACTTACTTTGCAGGATTTCTGTAATTGCATATGTGTGCAACTGCCTGCAGTGCTGTCGTTTCCCCCTCTTTTTTTTTATATTTGGGATGTGTTTATGTAAGATTGGTATGTGATGACATTGAATAACCCAGTTTTCTGTCTGTGTCTTCCATCTTCTAGGACCGAGGAATTGGGAACACCTCCCTGTCCACATTTGGCGTGGCTCAGGCGGCGCTGGAGATCATCCTCATGTTGTATCCTTTCAGTGACCCCCACCCCCACTCACTTTTTGTCTGTGGCCGAAGTGGCATGCTCCATGGCCAAGAGCAACATTGTCAAGCCAGCTTTGTTTACCCAGGACATAGTTCAGCCGGACATCTTCCGGAAAACATGTTGTGCTGTTTCGTCACCTTTTTATTTTAGCTGAAAAGGTGCAGAGTTGAGATGCTTAAGAAGATGACTGAAGCAGCTTTGCTACCAGCTCAGAAGTGTTTCTGGTCCTTGATTGATTTGCTGAACAGCTACTTGATGGTGTCGTCTGTCGTTGGCTTCTACAGCCTGCGAGGCTTTAAGGTTCTCACTCCCAGGAAGGATGACACAACCATGACAACGGTAAAGATGGGATGGGAGGACAGGGTGCGAGGTGAAGTGGGGGCAAGGGTGCTGAGATTGCTCCTAAGGTGCTGATGTGTTTGAGACCCCCTGTGTTTCATCTATTTCCTCTCCTCTCTCCCGCCTTCCTCTCTAGTCAGAACTCCTACTGCTCACTAATGTTTTCCTCAGGGCCCCCTCAATGGCTTTAGTTGATCTGTCCAATATTTGTTTGTGGGTTGCGCAAACACTGGCAAAGTGCAAGCTCCTTTCTTGTACATCAGAGAGAGAGTGGGGTATTTTGGGGGGTGGTGGTGGGGGGTGGAGGATGTGTGCTCTGTTTGGCCCATAGTGGCACCTATTCACTTGGTAATGAGTTTGGGAGTGGTGAGGCTTGTTAACTAGCCATGACGCCCCAGTGAAAGGGCTTGAAAGGACAACAGAGAGAACCTGGTAATGAGCAACTTCAGACGTACTAATTGTACAATATGTGGAACCAATTTAACATCAAGTGGTGTGTGTGTATGTGTGGGCACATCATGTTTGTAAGTTTCCTCCCTTAAAAGCTGTACGGTCCATGCTAAGAGATCTGAAGCTTGATGTGTTCTGATTTGTAGATCATTGGTTGCTGTGTATCCATCTTGGTCCTGAGTTCCGCCCTGCCAGTGATGTCCAGAACTCTGGGTGAGTACAGACCCGGGCTGCAACTAAGGATCATTTCCATTATTGATTAATCCGCAGATTATTTTCCAGAGCAATCATTCTATCCATAAAATGTTAAAAAAAATGAGATCTCCAGAGCCGAAAGTGACATCTTTAAATTGCTTCTTTTGTCCAACCAACAATCTAAATGCTCTTCACTTGTCATGATAAATGACAATGAAAATCAGCAAATTCTTCCATCAACCAGCAAACGATTGATGTTTTTGTTTGAAAAATTAAGAAGGAAAAAGAAAAACATTAAAGTGGCAATTTTCTTTCGATTGACTAGTTGATATAGCAAATTTAAGACTACCTAATGTCTTTTAAGGCAGACTATTTATAAAATATAATTTAATACATTTCTAATAACGTGCTTCTTTAGACAGAGCCAGGCTATTTGTTTTCCCTTTATTTAAGTTTGTATGCCAAGATCAGCTAACCACCTGTTGGCTGTAGCTTCATATTTAGCGTAAAGACACGAGTAGCATCGATCTTCTTATCTAACTCTTGGCAAGAAAGAAAACAAAGATATTTCCCAAAACTATTTCTTGTAGACAAATCTAGGTTGAAATGACTTTTCAGAGATGTCAGAGCGACTTCAGCACAACCAACCAGAAAGATTGAAGGCCTCTCCCCACAAACAGCTTGCAGTGCTGCCACCGACAGCAGATCATTGAAAGTTAGCAAAAAAGAATTCTCCTATAGTTTCCCATAGTGGCATTAGAAAGGAGTGCAGGGTGAAGGGGTAAAAATGACAGGAGTAGCACCATCACAATGGCACTAATAAACATGCAGAGTGCAGAGCACAGCTGTTCAAATAGCTCCACTCTCTGTGTGTGTGTATTTGAGTGTGTGTGAGAGAGACCAACAGAGTGGGGAAAATGGGACGGAGTGAGCATACAGTGACTCATTGGGAGCTTTACAAAATATCAACAGGTTCTGCTTTGTGACGCTGAATAGATTAAAAGGAATAAATGCATGAGACAGAGTTGAAGGGAAACGGCCTCCCAGTGAAGAAATAAAACATGCGGAGAGTTGAGTGTGACAAAGTGAGATGTTAAAGATAACAAAGGGTTTTGTGTGTAGATGTAAGGTGTTTTTTGTGTGTGTGTCAGCGTGGGGAAACACGCACTGTACACGAGAATGGGGAACTGTACCACAACACAGAAAGTAGGCTAAAGTCTGTCTGTTTTAATAATGTAGCGACAACATGCGTGTTAACATCAAATGCAGTTTGTACATAGGGAATAGTTGTTATTTGGTAACTACAGGTGGAAAAAGCTGTTTTTATGTCGAGTGGTTGAACTTTATCACATAGTTCAGGCACTTTGGAAACCAGTGAGTTTTGTTTAAACTCACGGAATAAACTAAGAAACTCACTCTTGTTTTTTTCTGCCTAAAGTACGGATGTTTCTATCATCTGATTTCCTTGATGTGTAAACACAAGTTTAAGCTTGGATTAGTCGACTAGTCTAAAAGTAAGAAAAACACTCAGAGAACATAGTGGAACATTTAGCAGCTGAAGTGCTACATATTTCCCCCAGAAATCAATAGAGACCAAAAAAATAGCTAAAAGAGTGAAAATTGTACTTACTTAGAGAGTTGTTTTGAGAAGTATGCGTTGAATGTAAAGATGCACATGTTAACATCGGTTACGTTTCACCATCCAGTTGGTTCAGTCATGAAGAATGTAAAGCCTGATTTTAAAATTGTGACAGTGATCATAATGTTAATATTTTGTTTTGAGATTATGTACTTTTCTGAACCAAGATAGTGATGCATTTAAGATTTTTTTCTTTCTTCTTTCTACTCAAAGAACATAATCTCACTGTGCTGTGCAACAATGATGAATCCGGTCTACGATTCCTGAATGCATGCTAATGTCTCTGACTCTGCTACTGACATTTCAAATGCCAAGCATCTTTTTACCCCCAATTAGATTTTCTCAAATTACCAAACCAGGATCAAAACCTTTGGCATTAGAAATGGATGTAGCCAGACCACAGTGACGAGCTGTATCGACTGGGGTCTCCATCATCTCTCTCCCTGTGTCTTCACAGGCAATTTTGTTAAAGGTCCTTGATGCTTGCAAACTGCTTACTGCGGCTGTAAATACATCTCTCCAGACACTGAATCGATTGCCCAATCTAATTGACGACAGAGGTTGTGAAGATGTTACAGGGGAAGTAGAATGCATATAGACTTGTACTCTTCCTGTGTGCCACAGCCGAACAGAATTTCTACAGACAGATTGCTGTGTTTCTTAAATTTTACATATTGACGCAGTGATGTCGCATGTAAAATTTACATCTGAAAAAAGACATTTATACCAGTAGTTACATTGAATACAATTGTACACATAGGCTGTGTGAAAGCTTGATTACAATATATCCCTAAATTAATTGGCACAAACACCCAGATTATAATGAGCAGTAAAAACTCTGGTGTTGATGGCTTTTGATGCAGCTCTGACATATGGTCTGGAAAATGCTGTAGCAGTGTGGCGCTAAGAGGAGCCTGCAGGAGAAACTGCTCCTTTATCTCTGTCTGAAGGTCCTTGGAGAGAGATGAAGTCCACCTGCATACCAACCTTTGCTGCTATACTTAGTCACCCATCCTTTCATATTCCACAGGGAACGGCCCTTACAATACTGCAGACTAAGACAGTCAAGTGATGAAAATAAGCAGAAACTTTACAGTGCGGTGTGGATCAGTGGTTGTTTGTTTAAGCTGGAGCAGATTTGTTTTAGTCACAAATAAGAGACATAAATCTTGACAGCATTGTCGGGAACATGGATATTAAAGAAAAAAAAAAACAGGTGCATGTTTCTTTAAAGAGATGGCGGCTGACTCAGGTGGATGTGTGTACAGGTGACTGTGATTCTATGGAAGAAATGGGAGTGGCTTTCTTTTGTTTCACCACCTTATTTTGGACAAATGAGACCTCAAACAGAAAAAGAAATATAAATGGACACGATGCAAGTAATACTCTACCTGGACCTAATGTGTAACACAAGTATCTATGAATCAGGGTCACACAGTTTTTAATATTTGTTTTTTCATGCTGAGATTATATGTCAGACACATAAAATCGTTCTCTGATTCAGCCTTTTTCACTTATTGGACCACTGGAGAGAGAGACTCTTCTCAAAGTGCTTTAACAGCAGACAGAATGTCAGACCGAAATAGTAATTATGTTGTCCGAGTGTGTGAGTGTCAACTTGCTTTTCTAACCCAGTAATTTGACTTGTATCTCTGCTCCCCTCACAGGTATCACCAGATTTGATCTCTTGGGAGACTTCGGGAGGTTTAATTGGCTGGGAAACTTTTACATCGTCCTTTCATACAACCTGCTGTTTGCGGTCGTGACAACGCTCTGTCTTGTGCGAAAATTCACCTCAGCGGTCCGGGAAGAGCTTCTGAAGGCCTTGGGTAAATTAACCCGTTTGTTTTTTCACTAATCAGCGCCTGTTAATATACGACACCAAAATAATTGCATAGTCTTTCAGTGTCCTGCAATGTTTTACGTGCTGTAGAATATAAAGCAATCCATTTCGTAATAAGACTTTTGACTACTCAATTTCCTCCCAATTCTATATCCACAAAGGCATGCGTCTGAAACATTGACAGCACCATCCTACTCTGTGGCTTTGGTGGGAGATAATGTTTATTCCACTCAGACAGCACAACCCCGGGTGACAAAATGGAAGAAATTGCAGCGAGATCCAATGTGCTGCGGGACTGACATGTGACAGAGGATGGGGCTAGTCTCAAAGGCTTGTGGTGACAGGCCCGGGATGTTTGATACAGAGGATGGGATAGGGTTAGAAAATGTCAGACAGAGGCACTGAGGGAAAAAAAACGCACATCAATACCTCTGTCTAAGTGAAAGTCTGAGGCTTTTTAATGAGATTTCTCTCCCTTATCTCCCCCTGCCCAGGTCTGGATAAATTGCAACTGTCAAACAGCCCCACAGACCCTGAATCTGGGAAGCTCTCGGCCAACGGGCATCAGAAAACTCTGTGAAAGGGACGATAGATCAACACACATACACACATGCGCACACACACAAACGTACACACACCTTAGCACAGCCAAAGGGAGATTTCGACAGTGCTGCCTGACTGCTGAAAGGTGAAAGGGATTGGAAGGAACTTAATAAACCCAGGCAGTGTCTGACGGATGCTGCAAATGGAGGCTGAGAGCAATTTAGCTTCGTGACATTCCATCCTCTGCGTCTCAGATGGAAGCTGGGACGGAGCCAGGGATGAGACCGAGGAGTGAAATAGACTGGCATCACTGCAGTGACCTTGACGTTGACCTCAACCGCGACTGTGACTTTAAAACCACACATCTCTTGCTTCAGGGGTACTCTTCCTTCTCCCCCCCTAGCATCGCTCTTGTTGTCCCTGTACAACCACTGCACTAGACGAGAGCAGGTGAAACACTGCACCTTCTGTCTTTTCTCAAAGTCTTAGTAAGTCTAACTAAAAGGCAGCGGGCTCTCTTCCATCACTCTGCTCCTCCTCTGTACTCAGTATAGTAAATAGACCCCCACAATCCAGTTAGTTTCATTTTTGATGTCAGTATGTCTGCGGTAAACGGTGTCAGTGATGAAGCATTTGCAGTTTATGGTCTCTTAACATTGGTCTTTGAGTGTTACGTGGACTGATACAGGCATGATAAGGTGTCCATTTGTCATTTTTGATTTAAGCTCAAAATGTGAAAATATTGTGAAGCATGAAAGAAAGTCATTCATTCACACTCATCACAACCAGAACATGAACCTGCACGGCAATACAGTCACATTATATGCATCAGCACCTCAGATTTGAACACTCCTGCTGTCATTTGTCATTTTTACTTGGCTTTACTCAAGTCTGCTTTAACTTTTATTGATGATGTCAGTAGTTTGTATGAAGTAGGTTAAGAACTTTTTTTAGGTGCTCTAGATTAGACTTGAGCTATTCTACAAATGGGAATCTATATGGGAGTTTTATCCACTTCGGCTCCAACGAGAAGAATGCTTTAGTGAATCTGGAGCTGAAAATTTTATTATGCACATGGTAAGAAGAAAATGTTTTTGCTCATCCCAAAAAAAAATATCTTTAAAAATTCACAGGGCACAGAAAGATTTGTCAGTTTCTTTTGTCATTTTTGTAAATGTTGTATTTACATGTACATATTCTATTGTGTTTCATAACTCTTTTTGCATTGTTTGGATGTAAATATTGGGCTCTCATCGAGCCCACGGAGGGTCTGACTCACTTAGCAATCTGTATTTTGTTGTACATACTTTTTTAAATAAACACCTACATCTAATGCAAACCTGTACCAGTCTTCACAAACAAAATGCTTGAGTGGAAAAAAATGTGCAGCCAGTAGAAGGAAAAACTTGGTGACTCAGGCCCCATTTACATGTTGTTGTATTGCTGCATAATCTTCTGAACTGTGATGTTCTTTGTCTCCAGAACCACCTTAAATGCCTTATACGACAAGCGTCTCGCAGGCTTAGTGTTAAGGTTGTTTCTTGTTCTGTGTTGTATGTTGATGTGCATGTACACGTGTACATGCACATTGTTTGTCTGTAGACATTTCCACTGTGACCCCCCCGTACGCAACCAAGTTTTTTGTCTAAAGCCAGCTAGATATAACATACACATTGCTTCTGCTATGAATGTCGTCACAGTAGCTCTTAACTAGCGAGAGGCTCCATTTTGACATTACCCGTGAAACTTGAGCACTTGTTAAGATAGGGTCGATTGATTGGGCGAATGGTGTTGTTTTTACGATGTTATAGATGTCACGTGTATCCACGATGATGACAAAAGAAAAGGAAGTATGGTAATTTTGATTTATATATGCATTTAAAGCTTTTATTTCTTAGGACAGGGAATGTTTTACATCAAAGCTGTCTGCCATTGGTTGTTGCTATATTACAAAGACTGAATCTGAAGAACATTTTTTACAACTCTCATTCACAAATGTTGACGCCACCGCTCAAATGAGCAAATTGGGCCTGAAAATGTTTCATAAAGAATGATGTACATGTATACAGTAGTTACCATCCTGAACCCAAAAGAAAAAAAAAAACAAAAACCCAAAGTTTCTGATTGTGCATACTTTACTGGCAGAAACATTTGGTAGATTTTCAGGTGCATTAGGTACCATTTAATGTGTTTTTACAGCTATTTTGTTGACCATGCTGATCATTGAATACTGTGGAAAACACAAAAATAGTCCAAAGTGAAAGGGAATAGAATTTTAACTGCCGGATGAATTAGTGAAAATAAAAATAAATGTATGACTTGATCTGGATGAACGACTTTATCTAAAATGGCTACAAGTGGATCTGTTTTTGCAGCTCCATCACAGACTGCGGTAACACTCGGCTCTGTGATACTTCGAAGTGTTGAACCCATAAGAAAACAATCATACAGCTCGCAGGGCCATTTTCTATTCAAGCAAGCTTTTCTGGTTGCCTTTTACAGTACATCTCTGTGTTGTGTGGGGGTTTCAAAAGTTGAGAGTTGGCTCGTACTGTAAGTGAAGCAGCTTTTTTTTTCTGTCTGTTTGTCAGTTGGTCTCTGCATGTAATTTTTGGTACATGTTTCGTGAATGTATTTTTTACGATTTCTCAGTTTGCTAAATGTATGTTTTGTTATTTTGATGTTTGTGTGTTTGCAAATAAAAGTAGAAAAATGTGTGCTTTGTGAACAGCTTTTAATTTCATCATTTGCTCTGTTTCCACCCAAAGTACCTAGAAGTTTCAGTCCCAGGAACTACCTTTTAAGAATATGAATGGTTCAATGTCTCCACATTGATGTATGACAGAGCAAATTTTACAGAAAAAGATAGTTTGGGTATAGTTTTAGTGCTTGAGGGAAGTTCCTGTGGTGGAAACATGGCTATTGTGGCATTCTGGCCATCAAAATCGATTAATAGTTATATTGAATGAGTAGTTTGGCATTTCGGAAATGTGCTTAATCAATTTCCTACCAAGAGTTACATGAAAGGATTGTCGCCACTCTAATGTCTGTGCTTGTTGTATGGAATATGGAGCTAGCCGAGACCCAATTAGCTTAGCATTAATACTATAAACTGGGAGGAATAACTTGTCGGGCGCTGTCAAAAGCTGAAAAATCCACCTTTCTACAACAATGTAGATTGCGATTTCAGAGAGAGGTCTATGCTGAAGCTATTTTTTGGGTCCCAAAAGTACGATGCAGTGACTTTCTGCCTGACAACTTTACCGTAACAACACTGCAGCAAGTTGCTACTCCTGATAAAGTTACAGCTACAGCTCCCCATAAAACCAAAAGCATGTCATGTTTGCTTTTATTTTCATGTACGGATTAAACAAATTAAATACAATGTGTTATCCATGAGTGAGCTTCAGAGGGCCTGTTGACAAGATTTTTTAACTTCGGAGTGAGGCAGGCTAGTCATTTCCCCTGGCCTCCCATCTTAATGCTAAGCTAAGCTTAGCTAAGCTTCGGTTGACTGACAGTGGAGCCCGTCGGTTAGAAAAATCCCTCTGATTGGCTGTTCAACTAAGCGAATCGTTGCACAGCAAGAGAAACTGAAAAAACAAAAGGCTCTGTCGCTTTGGTATACATGACTTGGCCCATTTTGTGCGGTTTTCTACTTATTTTTCACCTTTGCCTCTTCGCCAGACATATTTCAGATTAGAAGTGGCTATATGAGCGAGAGCGAGAGTGTGAAAACAGGGGGGGCAAATGCAGCTTTACTGCGTTTTGTGAATTCACGGTCATCTGGTTTCCCTTTTTCGAATGACAAATACTGACTCTCACACAAGCATAGACCAAACAAGCTGGTCGTAGCTGTTGCCTTTGTGGTGTGCTTAGCGGGTACCTTTCTGGCTGAGACACAGGCGATATGAACAGTCTACTTTCACCGCGTTAAGGTTAACAGCTCTTGGCTTCAGCTTCATATCTAACGCACAGACATGAGATTCCCTCATCTGACTCGGAGCAAGAAAGTAAATAAGCATATTTCCCAAAAATGTCGGAACTATTCCTTTAACCTTGTGATTGCCGTAAGATGGTCTTAATAATTTTGCTTACAATAAAGGGTCACAAATGTCACTTTGTACCTGGTCAGATGAGCTTTTTGTGGTAGACCGATCTGCACACAGGACATGAAGGTCTGCTTTCTGTAGTAAAGGCCTCAAAAGCCTCCAGACAGAGCTGGTGGAAGAGGTGGGAACAGGACAGAAGAACGGTGGGTCTGTGCTGTCGACGGCTGGCTGTGTCCCCCTCAGTTCGGAGGCTCGGGCTGCACAAAGCAGTCAGGCAGATGGGGCAGTCCCAGGCGCCTCTCTGGATCACCTGTCAGAGTACAAAACAAGGAATAAAAGTAGAATATTTACACCAGAAACTGCAGAGTTTATTTTTGCTAGGTGATAAGGGGTTATAACGGTGACTTTATCCGCTGCCATTCCATTTTAAGGAACCAAACCTGTTGGCAACTCACTGACAGGTTTGATCAGACCCGAGGTGATAACACGTTTATCAGTGATCCTTATAAAAACAAAGCAACACACGCAACAGCTCTGCCTGTGATTAACCTGAGACGGCTTCCCGTATTTAGGGGCCAATCTGCCCCCGCCATTAAATGTTTCATAATGAGCTGCACTCCTACGCGTTATAGAGTTTGCACCCGTGGAAAAGGTGCAAGGTATGTGTTGAAAGCACATTCACTGTTTGATACTCCATGTCAAGGCTGAGCCACTCCTGCCTTGTGCTCAACCTTTTCACACCAGATAAAGAAGAAGAAGGCAAAGAAAAAAAGACATCTTCTTTTGCACACACCCCACCCCCCTCCATGGAAAAATGGTACTGGTTGCAATGAAAGCCAACAATGGAGCCTTATGGAACAGCAAATCTTAATGTCTTTTCAATTCCTCCGCGGCAGTCCAGGCGATGAAAAGCCTGCCGTGCATTATCAGACTGGCTCATGTTTTTTGTAAACACGGGGGATTATTAGCCTACCCGCTGCCATTCACTTGGTAAAGTGAATGATCACCTCTGGAGAGACGTGTACTTTCTATCCAGCAGCTGTGATGCTGTCGTCCCCATGCAAGCATTAACATGTCAAGGGAAAGGCAAGGCAGGGAGAGGAAGAATCAGTCTAGGATTTAGATATTTTTAAGGGGCCTTGTTTAATGATTGAGGTGGCTTCAGGTTCAGCAGAGTGCATCGTGTTCCTGACCCGGCTCTGTATTCGCTCCCAGTCGTTCTCCCGAGGCTCGGAGACGTGCTTTCTCTCCAGCTGCTGGAACACTCGTCTGCTTGATGACAGCGAGCGGTTGATATCACTCAGAAAAGCCTCCGTGTCGGTGTGACAGTATCGGACAAAGCTGTCATTCAACTCCTGCAACTAATTAGAAAAACCATTTTAGTGGCACAAAGGAGGCATGTTTCATTCAGATACACAATGGAGTCGTGTTGTCGGCGAAGACTAATTGTGTGTGTGTGTATTGTAATGGCTGAGGCATGCTGACAGGGTGCAGTTGTTAAACAGCCAGATCGATACAGTCACGTCTCCCACTAACATGGAGAATTAATGGAAACCAGTAAAAAGAGGAAGATAGTGCTTGGAAACATGGAAACACACGCATCTCTGACACTTTCTCTGTCTGGGTATTTTATAGATTGATTCCAGACGTAGGATGTTCAAACTGGACTACTTTTAGAGCGATAAATAAACATAATGTTATTCCAGGCAGAGTGAAGAAGGGACAGAAACAGTGTTTAGATATTCATGTTGGAAAAGAAGCAGAAAGTATAATTCAACTGCTAACTGAATGAATAAAATGAATTACATTTTTGGTTTTGACTGATTTTCTGGTTTTGACCTCAACCAATTTTCCCCCTTCCGGTCATATCTTCCACTCTCAAACTGACCGATTTTTTTTTTTTTAAAAGACTTTCTCTCCAGTGTCTGTCCTCCCAGAACTCATCTGTCTTCTTCCCATTTACAGCAGCTGTTGCTAGGCAACAATTAACGCCTGCATATGCGCGTTTAGATCCAAAACATGTTCAACAGTCAATGAAGAGGCTATTTATATATGCATAAGTTAAACAGCACTATGCATTTGACCAATTAAAGTGAGCAGCACAGCATCCTCACAGTGAAATGATGACAACTGAGCGGTCTCCATGACAACCCAGCAAACTGCCTACACCGATGGAAGACCGTGAGATCTGGGTGAAAGGTCTGGAGAAAACAACCGAGTAAGCGAACCTAAACATTTTCAGTAGTTCAGTGACCTCAGTGATAACATAAAACGGCAAATTTGTTGAATCAATCTGCTGATTTTTCTAAACTGATTGTTTGGTCTGTAAAAGTCCTCCTTTTTTTTCCCACACCATCACATTAGACAGACGAAAATCAGCAAAATCTTCACAATTGAGAAGCTGAAACTGTGGATTATTTGGCTTTTGTGTGAAAAATTACCTGAATTAATTAGTTGGCGATGACTTAATAACGATCTCTACATTAATGTGTTGCACTGCATCTGGGAAAGGTACTGCAAAATGTCACTAAGAATAGCATTATTCTCAACACCTGCTTGCACACATGTACATGTTTTCTGCATCTATGACTCACCTACACACACACACACACACGCACACACACGCACACACATGCACACACGCACACACACGCACACACACACACACACACACACACACACACACA